>CM053787.1:390735537-390790537 GCA_028749045.1 Cupressus sempervirens | reverse complement strand
CCTTGCATTCCATAGTATGCCTTGTCAGTATGAGAGGATACTAGTGGCCGCATGAGATCAGTATGGACCCGTGGAGTTTAGCTAACTGCCAAGGTAACTTGTACGTGATAAATGCGATGACATTTTCTCGCTTGCATAGTAGCTTCCTACATGTCATTGTGTGCCTTTGGGAAGTAGATGTCAGTTTTGTGATTGGAACCTTTGAGTTAGTATACCTTAAGGATTCCTGGACTTATAGAGATATGTGCTATGTGTTATGGATAGCCTGTTTGGGACTTGAGATTATCTCCTTAGCATGGTGGGAGTGGACCACTTAGGTACCAAGCGATCGGGTGGTAGTGTATTTTCCACTCTTATCATTTGAGACTCATTGAGACATCCTGGCTGATGTGTCCTTCATGATGGTGGATATGTATCCTTTTTCATTGATGATTAGCATATGTTAGATGATGTTGTCTTATGCTTATATTTTCATGTTAGATTACTTTCTACATATGATGTTGTATATGTTAGGAGTGACATTCCTACTATGTTAATACCGATGATCTCTTCGATGATTTGGGATGTTATGCATGGAGGGATGGCTAGGGCCCACAATGGTTGAATGATGCTATTAATGGTTGGGAGGAACCATGCACTTAGTTTATTTTGTTTGATCTTTATGATGGATGTATATGTCTTCTATGATGATGTATCATGTGATTAACTCTACTTTGATGTATCATGGATTGGAATAGGATGATGTACCTTATTTCACATATGTATATTCTTTGAGCTTGTCATACCCTGTGACATGTACAGAGGATGATTGAGCATTTGGAAATGTAATGTTTAAACATTGGACTTATCATTATTATTTCATGTGGATGATGTACTAGATGGATTCTTGTATGTAATTCAATGTTAAGGGATCTTTAAATAATGTAATCTGTTATGTATGTTATGTTTACTTTCAGATGGACATTGCTATTGCTTCCGTTATTGTGAATAAGTTATGTATGGTATTTACTTTCATGTAAAAAAAAAAAAGTTACCAAACTTAGTGAAACTCTAGGTTAATTCTTTGGATCCCTTGGCGGGGGCATTACATTTCCAAATCTCTTAACCGAGTGCATACTTCATTGTATATTATAAATCATTTCACAAGGTGAACCTAATAATCCTTATTGCTCCTAATAGTGTAGATCACTAGAAGTGATCAATTGTAAGCTTTAACAATCTAACTTTATATTGTAGTACTAAAGCTTGTGGCTATCATCCCCACCCCAATTTTACTTTCTATTTGGAAGGTTTATGGGTTATCAAATATTGTGTCAAGTGTTATGAGTGTTTTATTTCCTTTCATCTTTCATGCATCCAATTAGATTAGATTATATTGTAAAGGTTTAATTGGTGAATTAAAGTATAAGTCTTGGTTCCTGATTCACCCCCCACTCTAAGTCACCTGGTCTATACTACATTTCCAACAATTGGTATCAGAGCTTTTGGTTCTCACATCAGAAGTCTAGTAGCTTGAGAAAATATTAGAGGTAATAGAAGTATATAGATTGGAGAAAGCTATTGAAAATGAAAAACTGGATCTACAATTACCCATGGAACAATTCAAGAAAATGAAGGAGAAACTCTCTCAATCCTTGAAAAGAAGAAAAGATCTTGCAACATAGATGAATGAATATCTCTACATTGAAGAAATAATTAAAGACATTTGTCAAGACAAAAGTTCAGATGAAATTGATGGAACAATCAAAGATCTACCTGAAATGAATCTTACTCTTCATGAAGAAGTTAGAAAAATAAAAAGAGAATAAGAAATTAAATTAGTCAGAATGTGTGAAGACATGGAACAGAAGGACAAAGACAAAGAAGAGAAAATATTGCTAACTGAAAAGATAGAAGAAAAGAAAAATAAAATTCATTAACTATCTCTTTAGTTGGCACATCTGATTGATCAACTCAATGATGCAAATCAAGAGCTTATCAACTTAAGGACAAAGAATGAAAGATTGTAGAATGACCTCAACATAGAGAAACAAACCAATGAGAGGATACTGAAATCTCAAGAAAGCATAAATCAATTAGACAAGAAAACTCATTTTAGACACAAAGGCAATGCTAGATTAGGATACACAGAAGAAGGTGAATCATCTTAGCAAGGAGCTCAAAAGAATAAAAGGCCTACATATTTTTTTTGTGGAAAAATGAGGCATACATCAAATAAATGTTGGAGCAATGGGAAACCAAGATTCAATGGAAAGTGTTACAGTTGTAACAAACCAAGATAGAGAGGAAGTGAATGCACAAAGAAACCTAAGTTTGAAGGAAAGTGTTTCAATTGCAACAAACAAGGACATAAATCTTCAGAATGTAGGACCAAGAAATGGAACCCAACAAAACAAATTGTCAAAGCTATATTTGGTTGGGATTATAACACATGGTGCAAATGTCACTGTTGTGGTGAGTATGGGCACATTGGAGAAAATTGCATAAAAAATCACATGAAGAAAAGAGACCCTACGAAGAGATATTTCATATGTACAAAACTTGGACATCTAGCTAAAAACTATATGAATTGAGGTAAAGTTGAAGATAAGAAGAAAGAAAAGGCTAACAAAATTAGAAGTCAAATGAGACAACAATGGGTAAAGAAATCTCTAGAGAATTCAAATCAAAGTCCTGAAAATATTGACACCCAAGTCAATGAGTTGGGTAACTCAAACATTTTGAACTAGTTAAGCCATGAAGATCACTGGAATTATGATTCTAAGGAGATATCTCATGTCATTTCTAGCGAACAAGCAAGAAGATTGATATCAACATTTCAGATGCACTAGGATCACCGAGTTAACATGGCAATTGGAGTTATGTCTTAAGACCTTACCGAGCATGGTCAGATTGTAGGACCTCATCAACCATGGTCAAGTTGCCAAAACTAACTGAGTTTGGATGCAAATGGTAAGTTGGAAACTCAACTGATTTAAAGACATTACTGAGTCAAAGGTATCTTCTGAGTATTGAAGACTTAGCTGAGTTAGATAGCCTATCACCAAGCTAACTATTGTAAACACTTTAATGGTGACCTAAAGACAAAATTTAGTTAAAAGGAAGAAATCAAAGGTTATTATTTCACAATTAATTTTTAGAGCAAAGAGTGAAGAGTATCTTTGAGCCCTCAAGTGATTCAGAGAAGATTGATCAAAGTTTATTCCTACATTTGAAGCATCTCTGAGCATAATGGCATCTTCTAGCAGCAAAGTGACGAAAGGTTTAGATATGTTGGTCTGAGGTGTTGATTGTAAAGCCCCAACATTCAAATTGAGTCCAATAGTTGTCGATGAACTTGACCCAGTTGGACCTCAATCTTAAATCCCTCCTAAGGTACTCTTAATTCATGATATCCAATCATTTTATCATTGTTCAATCCAAGAATTAGAAACCCTAGAGTTAAAATAGGCATACAAAGGGTTGTGTGTGGATGGAAGTTTAAAACCAAAGCACAAACATTTGGAAGCAAAAGGTTTGACCCATATCCTGCACATGTCAAGGGATTTTCAAGGAAAATAGATTAGGTTTATTCTCAGCCAAGTCCATGACATACACCTATGGCTTGATCAACCAATTTAGATCATGAAGAATATGATTCATAGAATCACAGGGTTGTCGATGCTCAATAAGGGGAAAAACTACCAAAACCCTAGGCCAGGTTGAAATTGCAAAGAAAACTCTTGCAGAGTGGGATGGCAGAAGTGTGAAGTTGAATGGAGTTACTGAAATGGAAATCAAATTCGGGATGCATGTTATTACCCACAAAATCTACAGTTCAAGTAGATTGAACAATGTAGTGTGTGAAGTTGTTGACCTAACATATAAAGTGGTCATGAATAGCCTATCTTTTAACCTTTCTGAGTTGAACCTCAATCAACTTAGCAAAAACATGGAGAGCATTTAGTCATCAAAGAATAATCCGTGTAAGTTTGGATCACTCTTAACATGTCTATTCTTTTATATTCAAAAGTTTTTCCATTCCAAAGGCAGTGTGTCATGGAAGAAGGGTACACCTATTGCATATTAGATAAATGAGTTTATAGCTGATATGGGAGACAACTTTGAGAGCATCATGGATGCATACTTTGAGACATTCAAGGAGAGAATGCACACAAAATTTAAGATTCTCAAATAGTTAGTGGATGACTATGAACAAGATATCTATTTTCTCGTGGATTGTGACAAAGTGCATACATATACAGATAGTAAGGCCAAGGATGGCATGGGTAAAACCTCTTGGGTATGAGGTGAATATTGATGATACAAGATACATAATTGAGGCTATTGTCAATGAGCCAGTGGACCCCAAGGCACAATACTTTGGTACCTATGAAGAAGCCAAGGCCAAGATTTATTTGGAAATCAAGCTTGCTTAGGCTATGAAGAGAGGAAGAAAATAGGTGGAAAAGATTTTGAAGGAGAGCAAGAAATCTAGCCCCCCTCTTCTACTGATAGAAGGAAATGAAGATGATGTTGAAGAAGAGGAAGGAGAAGAGAAACTTGTAGAGGAAGAAGAACTTGAAGAAGAAGAGCCTCCTAAGAAGAAAGGGAAGGTAATAATCACAAGGGCTACAAAGTCCTTCCCTGTAGTATTCACAAGAAGGCCTGCAAAATCTAGGAAGAAGCTCAAATTGAATGATGATGAATATGAAGAGGAAGATCAACAAGTGACATTCAAATGGTCACCCCTCACCTTTGAGCAAAGACTAAAAAGATTATAAGATGGTGGAGATATGTTTGATTTCAAATTTTTGAAGTATGAAACAAGAACTAAAGAAGAAAAAAAGAAAGTGATGGATAAATGGAAGTACTCCCCAAAGGAACTAACAAGGAAAGTTCGTGATATCCTATTGAGGGCTATTACACATTACTGTGATAATGTATTAAATGTTGTCAGGGACATCCGAGAAGAAACCTTGAGATAACTTATGCCAATTGTTTTTGACAAGGAAGTGAAGGAATCATTGAAGAAGAATGAACAGAAGTTGACCCCCACGTTCAATGCATTCCTAATTTTATCAAAAGATATTGAATTAGTTGTGCAATAAAACACAATTACATGGAAGAACATATATGGATTACAAAATCCTATTGAAGAGGTTGTTAAAATAGATAATAAGGATGATGAGGAGAAAGAGGATGTTGAGATAGAAGATGAGGAGATAGAAAATGTAGAAGGAGATGATGAAGAGGATGAAGAGGATCAAGCAACAAGTGGAGATCTTCCTAAAATTTAGAGTATTCAAGACTCAGATCTTGAGAAGATAGTAGCAGAGGTAATGGCCTCCCCTCCACTCTCTTCAAGTAAAGCCTTAGTGAAATCTATCTTAGAGAAGGCTACTATTGAGTTAGTTGAGCTAAAAACTATCTTATCAAGCACTCAATTGACTGTTGGAGAAATTCTACCAAGTGCAATGATGGCTATTGTTTCCACACTTCATCTACCAAGCAACAAGCTCCAATCATCTCAACAACAGGCTAGACCAAGTCTTAGCAAGGTATTTCAAATAATTCTACTATTAGTGTTATTTCTCCTATAATTGATATTGTTTCTACTATTGAAAGTGCAATGATAGTTTAGGTTAGGCTTCAACTTAGCACTAAAGGTTTGAGCAAAGGAAAAAAAATTATTCCTTTTGTTGTACATAAAGAAAAAGGGTAAAGAGGTAGAAGCCTCTAATGAGGAAATTGATCGAGTGGGAAACATTGTCATACCAAATTGGGATCACTCCAATCTAACTCCTAATCAAATGGATACCCTTTGTGAGCTATAGAAGAAAATGAAAAGACAGAAAAATCTCAGAGAAGAAAAGAAAAGAAAAAGTCAAGTGCTTGAAGACATTAAAGGCATATTTGTTTATTCACTAAGTATAAAAGTTGATGAAAAACAACCAATTTTGGATCAACTTGTTAAAATTGTTCACAAGTTTAATGAGGAATTAAGTGGATAGGACAAACTACTACAAAGAGAAGAGAGGAAATTTGAAGACAAAGTTTTGGAGAGAATGGCTTGGAAAATTGTTATTGATCAAGTGGAATTATCCACTATTCTTTCTAAGTTTGAAAATTCTATAAACCATGTTGTTTCTTTATTTGTCGAGTGATATATCTAACCTCACTAAGGAAAGAAAAGATAAATTGTCTAAGATAGATACTGATCTAAAGGCAAGTGTGCACCAGTTGTCACTTGACTCTAGCACCATCTCTGCACATTCAATGAAGATCAAATATCTGATAGATTTGGAAGCTGAATTGCTAAGGGAAGAAGCTAGGATAAGGGCCAGACTTACAAATATATAGAGTATGCTAGTTCCCAACCTGGATATAATGCAAAAACATATTGTGCATGCCAAAACATTAATTCATGACAATAATTTCTCAATTGTTGATCACATGATGGAACTATTATTTGAAGTGCAGATAACATTTCACATTTCAAAAGTTTTGCAAGAGAATTTGGAAAAATCCATGTCCATAATTTTAAAGGTACATAGTGATTTCCTTTCACATTTTGGCATTACCTTGTAATTATGCATTCTTGGCATTTGTGTCAAAAAAGGGGAAAAGTAAGTTATATCATACAAAAGATTATATATATATATATATATATATATATATATATATATATATATATATATATATATATATATATATACAAAAGGAAGATTTATATACAAAGAAGAAAATATGTACACAAAAATAATTTTGAAAAATAAGAAAAAATAGAGTCAGAGTTTACCGAGCAATAGATAGTAGTCAAAACCAAGTTGTATACCTGACCATATTGATAGGGGAGTTTTGACTTACATATTTGAATATCCGTATTTTGGTATGATAAATGTTTTTGTCACTAATGCCAAAGGGGGGAGATTCTTGACCTTATGGTCAAATAACTTTTCAGTTAGTGACTAAATACTTAATCAAAATGATTGTCTACATTGCTACCAAGCTCTACAGTTTTAACCAAGCCTCTCATACAACTAGCAGTGTATACCAAGCATTTTAGTTGTTGCTGAGCTTCACAAAGTATGTAGAGCTTCATAGAGTCTACCGAGATCATCAATACAAACCATGGAGGAAGTAGTGTTAACTGAGCTCTATAGTATTAGGTAAGTGTAATAGTATCTACTGAGCTAGCAATGTTAACAAAGTAGAATATAGATAGTGGTGACCTAGCTCTGTTGTGTCAACCGAGTCCTTTAGTGCCTACTGAGTTCTTTAGTATTTTTTGAGTCACCCAATGCTAACTAAGTTCTTGCTACTCTAGAGTGATCAATATGGACTAAGCACTCATGTCAAATGAATGCTAGAGTTTTCCAAGTTGATATTGTTGTCAAGTGTTAGGATATCACCCGAGTGGTCTTCAGAACCTAAGTTACAACAGTAAGCTGACTTAGTGAAGATTATTTAATTTGGTATATAGTTGACTCTAGAAGGAAATTTATTGGATTGGTATATATGTAATACATCTTATCATATCCAATGCATCATTGAAGGATAACAAGTAAGAAGAAGCATGAGTACAAATTAGAAGAAGGCTACAAACAATATCAGGAAAAGCAAAGACTTATCTATCATAGAAAGGTGATCATTGTATTTCAAACGAATCTCATTCAAAAAACCAAGTTGTAGATTAGAGATCAGCCATTGGCTCATCTTAATAGGTGCATCAGTCAAATCCTCTAACAAGGTGGACTTAATAGTCCTTTCCAAATCTCTTAAACAAGTGCGCACTTCATTGAATGTTGTAAATCCTTTCACAAAGTGGACTGAATAGTCCTTATTTCTCCTAACAAGAAAGATCACCAAAAGTGATGAATTGTAAGATTTAACATGCTAACTTTATAATGTAGTACTAAATCTTGTTGTATCATCCCCACCTAGTTTCACTTTCTATTTGGAAGGTTTTTGGGTTACCAAATATTGTGTTAAGTGTTATGATTGTTTTATTTCTTTTAGTATTTCATGAATTCAATTAGATTAGATTATATTGTAAAGGTTTAGTTGGTGAATTAAAGTATAAGTTTTGTTGGTTCCTAATTCACCCCCCACCCACCGACCCCCTCTTAGTCACCTAGTTTATACTACATTTCCAACAGAAAGTGCTTATCAACTTGGGAAGGAGGAGATATTTAGGCTTCACCTTCATCATGGGAAGAGTGAGAAGATATTTTATTCCATGATATGATTTAGATCTTGAGGAAAAATATTGGTATCATCATGGGCGCTAGGAAGAAAACATGAATCATAATCAAAAGAGTCCACAAGTCTATGACGTTTCCTAATGGGAATACTATAGGTTATAATTAATGTGGTAAATATTTTAAGAGGGGAGATCAAAAAAGGAAACTCTAATGAGATCTAACCACACAAATATCAATGTGACAAGGAGCATAAAATAGATATTATAACTCTAAAGTGAAAAGAACACAAGGAGGGTTCACCCAAGAAGAGGAAAACACAATCCAAGAATGAAATAAGAGATCTAACTCCAAAGTCAAATATAAGAGATGCATTAAGTTCACCAAAATATTATGTGGTGAAAAGTGATAGGGATAAATGTTAATGATGCAATTTATGTGAGGTAAATTCATTAATAAACCACTTTCCACGCATTAAACATCATATACAATAGAAATAGAGGATTCCAAACATAGCTCTCAATATAACCCAAGTTAGATTAACCAAACCCAAATTGATGAAGGGATGCCAATACTAAACCCAAATTATATCAATGAAGTACTTAAGAAAATCCTCTTTCATGCAATGTAAATTGATTTAAGATGTGTAATACAAATGTAGAATTGAACTACTTGACATAATGACAAGTGTAAGATAGATCTAGGTGCTAAATGTATGAAATCAACCTAATTAAAATATGGAAATAGGTCTATGCTAAAAGTAAAAATATAAAAAATTAAGGACTTACCTTAATATGTTTGAGAGAATATGTATTAATTTCACTTCAAAAATTATGGATCTAAAATTGTGATGGAAGTTTTGACTACAAATTTGCAATCACGATAGAAAATCTTATTTTTCTCAAACATCCAAGAATAGGTCAACTTGGTGGTGAAGTGTCTAGATACTTTATGGGAAGATGCACATGTTCCTGGGATATAGTTGCAAAGTCAACCCAACTTATTTAGAAAGGTTTTGGTCAGTAGCTTTCAGATTTGTGGCCATAATTCAAATATGTTGCTTCTACATATAGAAAAATTTGGTTTGTATTTTGATTTGATGAGGGTTTGCCTTGGTCAAGCCATAGATTGAGGAATTAACCTTGAAGTTGAGGTGTAAAACATGAAAGAAAGCAAGAAAAATGTAATTATTTATCTTATTTGATGAAGCCCTTGTCAATAAAGATTTTGCAATGCTTTTGTGTTGTCATTGTTGAATTCACAATGAAGGATATTGTAGGAAATATCTACAAATGCAATGATCTACCTAAACTACATAAGGGAGACATGGATGAAAATTTGTATCAATAAAGAAGATGATAGATTCCATCATGTATATCTCCTACCTTGATGGCCAATAAAATGCTAGATCTCGAAGATGAAATTCTCACAAAGAATCCTTGAATCTTGAATCCATTGAATGCTTTAAAGAAATTTTCTTTCTTGAGTGCTTGAATGTGTGTGCATGACTCGATATTATTATATTTATAGTGGATGTCCTTGGATTTTTGGTGATCTGAAAACAAGGTTCCTAGGCTTCCTTTTATATTAGTTTTTTAGTGTAAAAACAAAGAAATCTATTAGGGTTACTTGATTCCCAATTTTGCAATTTTGAGACTAAATTGACCCTAGGAACTAAAGTACCCAGGAATAGGTCAACATGGGTTTCTCTATTCAAGAATAGGTTGACCTAGGTTAACCTATTCCAAGGTGGGCCCAAAAGGAGCTAACCTCAAAGTCTCAAAATGCATAGATGAAAATGAAAGAAGCGGGGAAAAATAAGAGAAAGAACTAATTGAGCATGAATCCATCCATGGTCCATAACGTCACTAAAGGGTGAGGGTTAAAAGGTATTAAATGATGGGTTCTTCCATTTTGATATGGTACATATCAAACAACTAAAATGTCACAATATCATGCAATGAAAATGGACCTGTATCTCTAACAATGTGTGCTACATGCTAAGACTTGGATAGAGTTGGCCTAGCGGCGGTGAACTTGTTTTAATCAATAAGACATATGAAATTATAATCAATTGACATCACATGACTCTAAAACATCTAGATCCCATAGGCATGTAATAGTTGTAGATTCAACCTTAAGAAAATAACAATTTGAACTTAGGAAAAATTATTGCACTAGGACAAAGTAGTTATTAGGAACAAGTAGCTAGTTTGTGATGGACCTTGACACCCTCAAGATATAGCTTAATAAGAAGTCACTAGTTGTATAAAGTCAACTAGGAAATTTACTACTAGTAAGAGGGTTGAAAATTTAAGACATTGCATAATTCTACCTAACCAATTTTGTAGATTTTTAAGCCAAAGAGCACCAAATATTTTGTAGAGCTCTATCGTTACCTTTAAAAACCTTAGTAATGTGAATTAAAATTAGGTATTCATAAACAATACATGGTATTGACACATCACATAGTGGGATATAACACCTAATGAGTTTTGGAAGACAAAAATAATTGAAAGACTTCTATTAAAGACCCTTCATTTGAAGATAAATATGTGTCAATAACATTCAAATGAAAGAAACCTTCAAACAAAGACATTATTTAATGTTTAAAATATTGTACATCAAAATGAAGAAAAGTTGAAATGAACAAAATTTGGAATGACATTCCCTATTCAAAGGTTTTTAGGTGTTATTCTTTCTCTTTTCACCTACATTTTAGGATTTCAAATTACTATTCAAAGGAAAATTTAGAACATAAAAATTCAACTAAGCATGAAAATTTAGAGGATTGTAAATCTTATAGTAATTTTTAAAAAAAAACTATGATATATTTTATTATTATTATTATTTTAATTTTCAATTTTTTCAATTATGGTTTTTATCAAGCATTAAAATCTTTATGTTATGCATGTGAAAACTAAAAGAATTTGAAAGAAAACTCATAGAAATATGTCCATATTTCATATTAATGTCTTTTTAAAGATAAAAATAATTTGAATAGATTATTATTTTTCAAAAATTATATGACACTATGACTTTAGATTCTAATTAGTTTAGATTTAAAAATTAATAATAGTAAAATGTGCAATAAACTAGATAGTATAAATGTAACAATCTAATTATTCAATTTTTTTTTTTGAAATAATGTATCAAGAATTAGAATCATTCACTGAAAATATTATTAAGAAATGTAAAAAATGATGTTTTCTTTTAAAAATAAATAAATTAGAGTTTCAGTGCAAATTTCAAAAACTAGCAAGTTTATATTATTTTAATATCTCCATGTTTTATTATTATAAGTAATAGAAAGTAGAAATTTACTTTAAAATATTAATTTCAATATTTGATATAAACTAATAAATGAGATACACTACATATAGGATCTTATATTGGTTAAGTGAAGATCATAAATGAAAGACCACATCCTTTCCATAAAGCATAATATGTGGAACATTAGCCAATTTGGAGTAGTATTGAGTCACTTAATATAAATGCAAATAGCATTTTGATAAAAGGTCATATGAGGGACCAATAAAGATACAATAGTGACAATCACAAAGACAAACAAAATTAAACCTTATTGACAACAACAATTTACCATGAGTTAACAATCACAATATACAACCAACAATTTTATATGAATATGATCAATTTCAATTTTATATAAAATATTTTCCTATACAACCATAGTCCATGAATAGAACTCAACAAATATGGCTCTAATTTAATTTTTTTTAAAGTTCTTTTTAATGATGGAAGCAGCCCTAAGAAACTTCCCTTTGTGTCAAAGGCAAGTGCCCATTTTGCTTCATCCTCTTCATATCATAAATTGCACTCAGATCTTCAGTTGGCCTGTCAAGAGAGTACAAAAACACCAGCAAGAGGCAGGACGCCACCAACATTGGAATGGGCCCAAAATTCCAAAGAAACAAAGGAAGAGAGAAGTAGAAAGTCCTCAATCCAAGTGACCATAAATAAACTCCTTTTTTCAATGCACTGCTTACGTACTCTACATGGAAGCTCTCCATTTCTTGGCAAGGCGGAGGGGTGATTATAAGGAAGCTCACCTCACTGTAATAACGAACACATTGTACATGGCAAATGAATGCCATCAGCAGAAAACCTAACAAGATCAAACACTTGATAGAAGCTGTTAGAGGGCCATTCATCCCATGTAAAGTCAATTCATTAGGGTTTTTTCCCATTCCCACTAGTAATCCCACCACAGAGCACAACATTATGGCAGTGGAAGCCAAAAGTGTGGACGCCATTATGCCATTCCTTATTGTTTGCACACCCAACACTCCGTTCTTCATCCTATCCTGCAAGATCAAAGTGAATTACAAAACTGAGTGAAATATAACATATACTCAGTTGCAAACATATATGATATATGTTTGTATAGTGTGATGGTTTAAATCTATTAGGATGGGATTTTTATTGTGATATTATTGTTGGGTGTTTATGTTGGAGATAAAGTTTTTGTTTGTGATCTCATCATTCATAGATGAGAATAAAAAACATTTATTAAGATCAGAATCTTGGTTTGGGATCAGGTAGATTTAACATGTTGATGTTGGAGACGAGGTTTCTTGTATGCAATCTAAGCATTGATAGACTAAAATTTAAAAACTTTTATTGAGATAAAGTGTAACATTCATTTTCATGAGAGATGAGTTCTGAGCTACTACTCGTGAAACATGAGTTGATGACTTTGACTCAAAGACTACATAGCTTAATCCTAATAGCAATATCACATTCTTGAATTCTAATGACAATATCACAATTTGACATCCTAAAGAAAATATCTCCTACTTATCGATTGATGAGAAAAAGAGTCTTCTCTATAATGAGTGGTTCATAGGACACAACACTAACTGAATGTTTTGCAAATAGGTTTAGTAGCTAAGCGGGCTTAATCTTGGAAGAAATTGTATGATTAGATGCACTTAAGTTGGAGTAGTATTAGGATGGGTAATCTACTAGTAAGGCCCAATGCTTTACCTTTGTGAACATCACATAAATGTAACGAGGGTTAAGTATTCTATTTATTCTCATAAGAGATGAATTCATGTGAACTACTACTCACCAAACATAAATGAATGAACTTGACGAATAAACTACATAATTGAATTGTAGTAACAATATCATAATTTGACAACCCAATATCCTGCTACTTAACTAACCAATTTTTAACTCAAATTGAAAACATTTCTTTCTAAAGATGGGTTACCTTCATAATGGCCTGCACCCACGCCTTCCTATGAATTGCATTGATGCCAATGAAGGTGGTATGGGGATGAGTGAGAAGTTTGTGAAGCAGATAAGCATGGTATATTACCAACATTAGAAATCCAGTTGGGACGAGCACAATATCCAGATGACTCTCCACCCATGCTGATATTTCCCCCATTAATTAGATCTGATAAGTGGAGTAGTTGAGATTAGAAAGGATTTCAATGGGAGAAGAGAAGTAGTACAAGGAAAAATAATGAACAAAGGAGGAGTTTATATGTTGTAAGAGCATCAAACTTGAATTATGTAGAATGTTATGAGGCATCGAATTTTTTTGACATGGGAGTAGATGGCTGTTATCTACAAGTTGATTAATAGAATTTATTGTATATATACTGATTTGGGTTCTCTCTTAGATTGAGAATCGACTCAGTAAAAGTGAAGTGAAGTGCATATAGATTATTCCTTCTAAGTTCTCGTTGCTTTTTGTGTAGTAGAATGATTTTTCTAGTTACATTGCATTCTCAATCCCAAACACAAACAACGAGCATAACATTATTCTTTCTTCTCCATTGCAAACAGAACATACTTTTGTTTTCGCCGCATATGCTTATCAAGAGTACACTTTTTATCACAACGGTTACTACTAATTTTTAAAGTGGAAATTGTTTGCTTTGGTTGCATATAATTATTCCTTTTCCAATCAATCAAGTATATAATATGAAAGCATAAACATTGTTCTCTTATATTCACTTTCAACTTTTCCTTTATATTTTGCACACTATTGTTTTTGTTATAAGTAGTCATAACTTTAAATATTAATATCAATAAACCTTTCTCAACTCTTAATGGTCTAGCCTATTTATCATTTTAATCATTCTTATATCTTAGATTTTATCAACATTCCACTCTTGTCTTCTAGATAGTTGTGCACACAATTATTTTTTTATTGACCTCTTGAATTATTTTAACAATTATATGTCTTTAGTGTCAAATATATTGAATTGAACATGTAAGATTTTTTATTTAAGAACAATAGTATGACACTAGTAAGAATCAATGGAGAATAATAGTGGGGATTAAGACGAGAAAATTCTAGAGCATATGAGAAAGCATTATCTACACTTATATATTGGTACTACAAAAACGCTATGACATGCATTTGGATTTTCTTCATGTACGATCATTTTATGTTACAAAAAAGGTTTAATGCAATAATCAAAATGGTTATTACTATTTATTTTAAAAAAGAATGCATACTATTCAACTTTAAGTATCAATTCATACAATCATTCAAGTATTGACATCAATATCTATCTGTTAGTCCTAAGAGATCAGATAACTGAGAGGGAAAATGAATCCATAATCAACCAAATAATCAACTTTTCAACCTTTTAAATCTTTATCTCATAAACAACTTAATAGAAATACATAAAGGCATTCATCACATGAAAACATCCACAAAATTGACGCATGGATTATAGTATCAGGAAAAATCAACTTGGATCAAAACCACAATGGGGATTAGTACCCAAAAACAAGGAGCTTAATCATGTTAGGAGTTATAAAGACACTGTTAGGCGCCACCTTGTTAGGGGATTTACCTTTAGCCCTACTAGGAGCTTTACCCTATTAGGGGTAGCCTTGTTAAATGACTTCAAACACTAGTTAAAGTGCCACCTTATTAAAATATTTACAAAAGGACTTGTTAGAATCCATAAATTTTAGGGATTTTGATTGTTGTAATTATTAAGGAACAACATAAAGGACTATTTATGTAACAAAATTACATCTTCCTGATCAGATCCACTAAAGCTCAAACTCACTTCTCAGCACACTTAACTTCTTCCTAGCTAGATCACGCCTTGCATTTCTTCACTACACTTGCTTGACCATGATCAACAAAATTTAATTATTCACCTTTACTAGTACACATATTGGACCTAAAGGAGAGTTGCATGTTATGCATTATTCTTTCCTTTTTATATATGAAGATGCAAAAAATAAGTAAATTGATGTAAAAGTAGAAAGTTTCAAGATAAATAAATAAATGCAAAATACAAGTAAGATACAAAAGTATATATCTTGAAATAAGATTATGGAGAAGGAAAAATTCACCAACCTTGACACCAGTTAAAATCTCACGCTCGATATACAACCTTTACACCACCTCATTTCAACTAGCACTCTAGGATGCTGAGCTAAGAAATCAAAACAAATTAATATAAGATACATAAAATAAAAAATGATCTAAATTAAATCAACTATACTACTATACAAAAATATTTCAATCATTAAAAGTGAACAGACTAACTAAATCATCTATTTGTTTACTACAAGTTCATTTTTCACAACATACATGCAGATTGGGGATTATAATGTAGGTATGCGATGATAATGTGAATTACTTACAACTTGTATGGACAAAGTACCAAAGTTGAGACAAAGTGAAAAAACAACTAAAATGACTAAAAGTAAAATAATCTAATTAATTAGGAATGGAAAAAGAAACTAGACTATAAAAATAAAGATAACATAAATACATGGAAGATAAGATGATCTCACCAATAAAAGAAGTTTATGAAGTTAATGACCCTTCATTTCTTCCTTAGTGAAGTACCTACTTTGGTGTTCCCACCTCCATAGTGGATAAATAAGAGATAATGGTGCTAGACAATCATAAATATCACATAGAAAATAAAAATGAAACAAAAGGTTATTCCAAGAGACAAATATGTAAAAGTAGAATATCATGAGTGACTCCCCTTTACGAGTATGAATCCAAGCCTCGACTAGATGAAGGCATGATTGACTATGGAGATGAAGCTAAAATTATACAAGTTTTCCTAATATAATAATAACTCAAGAGTATGGCAAAGAGGCTATAAAAATAAATTCTAAGTGTGATAGCAAAGTGAAAATGAGCATGAAGAAGGCCAAACGAAAGAAAAACTTAAAATTTTAAGCTATAGGTTCATATCTTAGCATTAATAGGTAGTGATAAGAGGCTTAATTTCATTGTGTGGGTGGTAGTTGTAAGGTATAAATGGCTCATTTCTCGTCTGCATATTTTTAGGATGAATACATATCACATGGATGTCTTGCCAGTTCATGCATGTGTCTTGTGACAATGAGGTCACATGGCTAAAAGTTTGATAAGAAAAGACAAGGGCAAGTAGGTAGGATGTCGAGGCTTATATTGAATTTGTCTTTTAGCTAAGGTAGGAGCATTACATAATGGAATATTACCCATGGATGAAATTTATGACATCACATTTTGTCCCTAGTTTAGAAAGCTTGAAGATGTCATTTAAAGTAGAGAAAACTTACCTGACTTACCTGAGGGTCTTTTATTCACATAAGATTTTCCCAAAGGATATGCCTAAATTATTGCAATGTTAAATTGAACACAAAAGTTACATAAAATAATTATAGATGATAAAGATAGTGATAATTGATGGTACACTAATATGCTTGTATCAAGATACGTTCAGCCAAATAGCCATATATTAGGAAAATTTTGAGCATTTTGGTGTGAGTAGGAAAAAAAAAAGGTATTTTCATGATAGGGTGTCTTTATTCATGCATTGCTATAAGTAGAAAAATCGAGATAGTCATGATGTGATAAGGCTATTGGTACTGGTCTCGTGTTCCTTATGGGGTTTGCAACATGGCTTAACCACATGTTGTGGATTCTATAAGTCTACACATTGTATTAGGAATTAACATGTCAATCCTTTGGTACAATAACAATGATAAATTTAAACAAGTGGTATTAGAGCTTGGTGATAGGTTCAAATCCATGTAGGTCATAGTAAGTGACACTAGGAGGGTGATTATTGGAAATAGGCCACCATCCATCATGGGGTTCATGGCATAGATTACCACCTTTTGTGGATTGTATAAGTATAGTAATTATGTCAGGCATTAATTTGTCAATCTTATAATGCAACAAAAACCTTTCCTTCTAAAGAAGGCAAGTTTGATCAGACTAATATGAGCAAAAAATGTTGATAATCATAAAATAGGAAGAAATATTTGATAGGATGAGTGGACAAGTCCCCAAAAAGGTAGGTAAATAGATAAAAATTTAAAATTATTAGAAAATCTTTTGATCTAGAAAAGATGAGATAATCAAATAACAAGATATAATTTAATACCGTTAGAATAGATCATATTTCTTAGAGGGGAATATGCGATATTCTATGGAGAGATAAAGTCATTATGGTGCATGTGAAAATATGAGGTGTTTCCATGGAATGGCACTTCCTAAAAAATGACACATGATATTTGTAACATCTAGATAGAGATGTATGGGTATAATGAGTTGGTGTCAAAACCTAGAACACATCTCAATGCTATTCATCTGGTCTAAAATGAATTAGATCTAAAAAAGAGCCAATGAAGACATATAAAAGTAAACATTTAGGTCATCATGGAGGGAATCCTATACACCCCTAATACCTTTTAGTGTCCCAAAATCTCCAAATTAAATGTAAAACAAATAAAAGAATAAGATATAAAATAGTTGAAGTTGTACATTTATAGATACCAATGGAGTAAAATGGTCTTACAAAGAGGGACAAAATAAATTGAAAAGAATTGGGTAACACAAACATGCACACTCTAATCCAAAAACATAAAAGTGGGCACTACTTATTTTATAGATTTGCACTAGTAAAATATTATCCTTCAAATCTTAAATATATGGGGAAAGAGGTCAAGAGTGTTATGTAATTAATGCTATAACAACACCAAAAACCCCACCAAGACCTATAGCCACGAATGAGGTTTCTTCAACATCCTAATTCTAGAGGTCAATAAGGGCAAGTGAGAGGGATCATATAAATATGGTGGTCAATACAAAAATCTCCTCAAGTGAATCAAACATACAAGCCTCATAGCTTGTAGGTGACCCATGTTGAGATGAAGATGAATAATATGCCCTGTGAACTCTATAACCAAGGCGGTGATGAACTTAGGACAAGTTAGTGTTTTCTTTACTGCAAGGACAAATAATTTTTTGTTAGGGTGAAACGTAGGCACAAGGACTTACTCAAACACTAATTTAAGTAATGGAAGGGAGACCCTTTGATTCACTATAATTCTATCCTTATCCCCTAGGAATGGTATGATTGTATTCAAGAGATGGAGTTGGTGTAGGTTGATGACATGAAGAAATAGAAGTCTTTTTGGCCCACAAATGGAGAACAATGGACAAAGGACATGGATGCACAACAAGCAAAAGAGAAATTCTTAGTATCTGGAGATCCTCGGTTGGAGGAAAACAAAAAGCAAGGTACATTACAATTATCTCTCCCTTTGCAATTCATCCACCCCACTGAATTTATCATAAGGTATTTTACTTGTGAAGGAAGGTATTTCTATTTGCATGTTGTTCATTTCAAAATTTTGAGTGGTTTGCGGCATGGTGATTGTCCTGTAAATCTCCCAAGTTTCCTTTATAATATTATCAAAAGGCAAGCTACCTATGTATAGCAAGGCAAAACCCAGTCGATATCCCACCATTGCTTGATTAGGGCTATAATTGAAAGGGAGTTGACTAGGCAACACTTGGGAACATGGGAGGATTCTGTAAAACTCAAGATAGAGGGACCTAAAAGGGGTGGACCTAAAGGGAAAGGAATGGAGAAAAGAGAGAAAACTGATGTAAGAGTTAGGAAAGTAGTATATAGAATGGCTCGAGAAGCTTTGGCTTTTGCATCTGTACCTAAAACTACAGAAAGGAAAATTCTGCCCGTAGAAGCCTCAACTCCTAGAAAGAGAAAATCACACACAGTTGCTGCAGAGGAAGGTTCAGAAGAAGTATCCCCAGTATCACAAGAACCTGCTGATGAGAGCATTTTATGTCCCAAATTATATGATATTTTAACCTTCGTATAAGCATTCACACTCATGTCAATCCCCATCTTCTATTCCATTTTCTCCTTCTATGTTGCATATAATTGAATATTTATGAGTAATATTTAATATAGTTATTAGATAGAATATGTGAATAAATAAATGAAATTGTATTTATCTAACAAGTTATGGTTCTTCCTGTCGCCCGCTAGACATCTTCCTGTAGCTATTTCAGAAATACAAAGTTTCATCCACTTTGAAAATATTGCTTGCTATATCTTATTGGCATTCATTATTTAAAGCATTATTCCTTCACAGATTATTGACCAAGGAGTATGTTGAGAAAGAACTTAGCTAGAATAATTACCAACTAAAAATGAGGACAGTTAGTTTTGCATTTTATTTTGTGAACAGATGTGGATGAATCTCAAAAATTCGAAACATGGGTATTGTCCAGAATATGCCCAATTACAATCTCGCATGGCAAAATCTTCAGAATGTGCAAGATGGAAAAGTTAGAGACTATTTTTAAAATGTGATTTTCCTATTATGAGTTTGGATTTCGACCATAATCTACTCTACCATGAATCAGCAACCACATATAATATAGTTTTGTTGGAATGATGAAAACAATTTCCTATTCTTGGCATTATTTGTATGGTGATGGAGGACTCCATACGTGGCAGCAACCTTGGCTCAAAAATGGTGGATGAAGACAATATTGTTCTAAACCGATACAACAAAGTTATCTATTCTTTGCAATTCACATATTTTTGTTATAGATTGTTCTATGTAATAGCCATTCTTTAGATGACATGAATAACAAAGCTGTTAATAAGTTGTTAAGCCTGCTATGTATATATAAGCAGTGTGAGACATAGTGTGGGAGGCAGATTAGAATATAGCTTTCAGTAGGAACAAGACTTTGATCAGAAATATAGAACAATGTATGATTGAAACAGTTTAAGAGAAGCATTTGAATTTCATCACTCAGCAAATTGAGGAGGAAGGGCCCACTCTGCAGAATGCTGGTGATATTTGTAATATAATTATGGTTCGTATAATTCATAATTCAGCAATTTAGTATGGTTTGTATTTAAGGTTTCATATGAGTACATATCTAATCTAGTTAATGTTTTAATTGAGAAAGATAGTGAAATGGTTTAAAGTTTGTATTCATTTTCTTGAAGTAATTGATATTGCAAATTTATGCTCTTAAACCTGTACAGGAAATTATTTGTATTAATGTGTAGATTATTGGATGCCTATCATATGTATAGAAATTCATGTCAGATTTCTATTTAGAAAATTATTGTATTATTATTTTCTTTGGAATGATATTTGTTTGTTTCTTCTAGATTAATGTTCATCAGATTTGAAAATTTTTACATTTGTTATTATCATTGTCTTTATGTTCATTTATGTTTCTTATGTTCCTGTCCCCAGGAAGTGACAGTTCCTGTTGTTGGGTTTGTTTCATTTTTTGTATACTAAATTTTGTGTGTTTTAGCTGCATTCATAATTCCTCATTTCACAACTATCATCCCTTGATGGCATATTGCTCGGACACCTTTCGCAAGCTTACGCTCTCAGATTGACACGTATAGACCAGCCGAACTTTATTATAAATCATCAATTCTTTATTATTATTTGTCCCAGTGTTGGCCTATCATTTTGGCACTGTTGCTGGGGAAAGGTGTCAAAGACATGTTAGTTTGCTGATTTGAGTTAGGAACAATGCGTTAGGATGAAAGCTTTTGCAACTGCTAGCCTTGCTTAAGTAATTAATCTTAATTTGCATTGGTTAAATCATATAGATGCATTGCCGTAGAGTTTTGTTTTAGAGTTTGCAAGTAGGCATTAGAAATTAGATTCATTAGTTGCTTTAGAAGTTAATTAAATTTTATATTATCATAAGTTGTTGTGAGTTATTAGTAAAGACAAATATATTTTGAAGAAAAATGTTAAAAATGATACCTTTTCAATGTTGTTCAAGTATATCAGTTTTGGCTGAAAATTGTTTCAAAAATACAAAATTTGAAGGAAATACAAGAGGCAAAATGTGCTTGGCATCGGAGCGTTGCCCCTTGACCCCACTAGTGGCTGCCACCCCTAGATCCCTGCCTTCAAATTTAAAAAAAGAAGAAGAAACTAGTAGGAAAATTGTGCCGACCAAAGGTGACATTTTTACACCCCCTGTACCTAATGAATGCATCTTAAATGATATTGATCTTCCATTATCACAGGTATGCAAAAATTCTATCTCTATGTTTGAACATGAGCAAATCATTGATGAATTCTTAGAACAATGTGATTTTGAGGATGAGCATTTAACAAATTGTTGTTCTAACTGTTACAGGGAAGATAACCAATGTATATGCCCGAACAACCCCAAGCACATGCTGAATGAGGTGCAAGCTATTTCTAATCCTTACCATGATAAGGGAGGAAGTGAACAAGCATTCCTTGTAATTGAAATACCAATCCAAGAAGATCAAGGTATGCATTATGTTGGTAAGATATATTATCACTCTATTTCATTAAAAAGCCAACAAATTTCTTCAAAATATAAATCTTTACATGATATGCACAGTAAATGGAATCAAGAATACTCACAACAACCACTATACCCATCCTTACCATCTTCATTTCACCTATCCTACTTAATCTCATCTACGTTATCTCTTTCACACCGATTACCATATTCATTATGTCATTCACATCATATTCTACCCACTTCACCATATCCACCAAAGGCAACTATATTGCCTCATATACCACTTCATAATAAGGTGGTTAATAGTACCTATAAACTTTCACGGATCCCTTTACCATATAATGATGTGCTTCAAATTGATAAATCAAAATTGGAATATATTGATGTATATAAGAGATGTGATTTTGGTTTACTTAAACTAGAAGAACAATATTATTTATTGAAATATAATCAACTTTGTTCTTCTTTTCTACTTAGTGAATTCAACATACCAACAAATGAGCCCATGCATCAAATTGTATCAATTTTAATTAATGGACTCCTGAGTATGCATGTGTATGTTAATCATTCACTAAGTAGTATTAAGCCATATATGTTCCATATTTCAAAAATATGCTACCAAGCCCTCCAATATCTTTATTTTATCACTCTTGTACTTATACATATTGTTATTTGGAGGCCTATGGTTAAAATTTGCATCCCTCATATAATTGTTGATTTGGGACCAATAATTGATTAAGCACAGTCATATAGGATTCTATGCATTAATGGCCGAAATGTTAAAACTGGATGATCATTATTCCTTATTGTTGATTCTTTTCATTGTCCTAAGATGACCAAATGAACTATGGATGATTCGTTTAAACAAGGATCAAGGTATTAATATCCACATATTCTTCATTCTTGGTTCTTGTATCTTACAATGATCATTCATTAATAACAAGTACTAAATCCATTTCTTGATTCCCTAGATGATTCAAATTCCCTATGCTTTTATGACCTAGAATTAGTTTGGGAGTACATCCATTGAATTATTTGATTTATCTATCATTCAAAAAGACTCACAAAGTTCTAAAGGTGTGTTACTCTCTTTGGGTTACCTAATTTCTCTGGTTATCCTAATGATCTCGTGACCTTGTAGCATGAAGTTAAGTTGGGGGGAATCCATCCAATCTTGTGGTTCTTGGATGATTTCAATTAAGCTTCATTGGTAGTTTCATTGGTCCTTTTAATAAACCTCCACATGTGACATCTCCACAATTCAAGGTATGTGTTCTTGTGTTAATTAGCATTACTATTAAATGAACACAAGAGTTTATTTGTATTTATCCATTCTATCAAGTATCTATTCATAGTAATAACTCTATCTATCATTTTTAATACTAAATAACCTACTTAATGATAGAGCTATTGAATGGATGATATTCATTTACTATGCTTGATATGCTTGGTTTTGAGGATATGGTTACAGGTCCCTTGTCGTGGTGTGATGATCTTAGAATCAATACCAGTTAATGATGCTTCTCTACACAAGAATTCCATAACACACCACATTGGCTTTGTTCACATTGTATGGGCTTGCTAGCTATATGGTGTATATCCATTTCATTGGTGCTTTGCTATTCAAGATCACGTGCAGATTTTGGTAAGGGTGTTCACCACTTTGAGACGAGATTTCCTTTCTTTGGTGATTAATCACATGGAGGAAAATATGCAGCATGGTCTACGAGATTCATGATTATTCAACAACACATCTGAAGATACTTTGAATATAATGCTAGCTACTACACTCCTTCCTTGAGTTGTGTCTCTCTAAAGTTCTATGGACACATTGGTGACTATTATTGGTTTTCACTCCATACTCATGTATTTGGTAATGAAGTGGTTTGTGGCTCCAGTTCTGATGAGGTTATTCTTGGTGATCATTCCAAGTTCATAACACAATCAAGTTTCAACAGTGCCTTTTGTGAGGTCATGGACAAAAATTAAGCTTTGGATGGTATCATTTTTCATCATCCATGTCACGATTTCATTTCTTTGGTCATTCTATGTAGTTATTGAAAAATTGGAAAAAAAAAAAAAAGAAACAAAAAAAGGAAAAAAAGAAAAATAAAAGATCCAACAATGAAAACCTTCGGGCGTTGTTGGCCAGTTAATATCTGAAAACCAGTTTTTGGCGGATGTTAACTGCAAAATAAATTCTTAGTGGTGAAAGCTGTTCTTACAACACCATTAAGCGATGAGTGATTGAAAACTGGCTTACCGGCGATCACTTGTCGTTATCAAAATTTATTCAAAAAAAAAAAGAAAAAAAAAAAAGAAGAAGCAAAAATTGAAAAAATGCAATAATTGGTGTTCCTAGTTTTTCTATTAATCCTTCTTTTCAGGAACACTCATTGGTTTTAGTGCTTCTTTCCTTTTTGGCACCTTCTGTTGCTCACTCTTGCAACTCTACTCCTCTTTAGTGTGATCCTCAAATATTTCCTCACCCCTAGTACATGTTGCATGATTAGTTGAGGTGTTTTCAGTGGAATGTGCTACTTCCTCTATGAATCTATACTAGTTCAGCTGCTGATGGTGGCCCCTCCAATTGCAGTCATTCTCCTAGTTTTTATGGTTCCTTCCAGTGGTCTTCTCTTCAATATTTTCACTCAAATGGTGGTCTTTTATGGTGTTGTAGTGCATTTTTGGAAGCCTCTCTTTGTTCCTTATTGATGATTCATCACTCTTGGTGGCACAAGTTGCTGAGTTACTCTTTATTCCAACCCTGGTCTCTCTGCACATGCATGTTGGTAAAACAATCGATTTTATTTTTCCTTATTTTATCTCTTAACTTTATTTGTATTGCTTATTATATTTGATCATTATGCAACGCCCTATCCTCTCCTTGTTTCCTGTGGATGGTCAACCCTTAAGTTGGGGGGAGGATTGCCATCCTTTTATCTTCCATCCATCACCCTTAATAATCCCATCCTATCCATAATATCCATTGTATAATAGCCTTTTTTTGTCTTTCATCTCTCCTATTTTGCCCATTTAAACTCCTCTTGTCCAAATGAAAATAATTTTCTCTTATATGAAACCTTTGAACCATGATGCTATAAAAAAAACAATGAAAAAGAAAAGAAAAGAGAAAAAAGAAACACCTTATGAAAAATTGAACGTGATATCCCTATTGAAGAAGAAGAAGAAATCTTGTCATGTAAAGAAAAGAAAGGGATTTGTGTTCATCTATGAGTTATCATGGTTCAGGGTGGAGAAAAATCTAAAACCCATAAACCTAGAGTGCTTTCAGTTAAAACTAAAGACCTCATGATAATGATCATAATGATTGCATGAGGACGTGCAATAAGCTAAGTTGGGGGGAATGATGAGAGCATTTTATGTCCCAAATTATATCATATTTTAACCTTCGTGTAAGCATTCACACTCATGTCAATCCCCATCTTCTATTCCATTTTCTCCTTCTATGTTGCATATGATTGAATATTTATGAGTAATATTTAATATAGTTATTAGATAGAATATGTGAATAAATAAATGAAATTGTATTTATCTAACAAGTTATGGTTCTTCCTATCACCCGCTAGACATCTTCCTATAGCTATTTCAAAAATACAAAGTTTCATCCACTTTGAAAATATTGCTTGCTATATCTTATTGGCATTCATTATTTAAAGCATTATTCCTTCCAAGATTATTGACCAAGGAGTATGTTGAGAAAGAACTTAGCTGGAATAATTACCAACTAAAAATGAGGACAGTTAGTTTTGCATTTTATTTTGTGAATAGATGTGGATGAATCTCAAAAATCTGAAACATGGGTATTGTCCAGAATATGCCCAATTACAATCTCGCGTGGAAAAATCTTTAGAATGTGCAAGATGGAAAAGTTAGAGACTATTTTTAAAACGTGATTTTCCTATTATGAGTTTGGATTTTGACCATAATCTACTCTACCATGAATCAGCAACCACATATAATATAGTTTTGTTGGAATGATGAAAACAATTTCCTATTCTTGGCATTATTTGTATGGTGATGGAGGACTCCATACGTGGCAGCAACCTTGGCTCAAAAATTGTGGATGAAGACAATATTGTTCTAAACCGATACAACAAAGTTATCTATTCTTTGCAATTCACATATTTTTGTTATAGATTGTTCTATGTAATAGCCATTCTTTAGATGACATGAATAAGAAAGCTGTTAATAAGTTGTTAAGCCTTCTGTGTATATATAAGCAGTGTGAGACATAGTGTGGGAGGCAGATTAGAATATAGCTTTCAGTAGGAACAAGACTTTGATCAGAAATATAGAATAGCGTATGATTGAAATAGTTTAAGAGAAGCGTTTGAATTTCATCACTCAGCAAACTGAGGAGGAAGGGCCCACTTTGCAAAATGCTAGTGATATTTGTAATATAATTATGGTTCGTATAATTCATAATTCAGCAATTTAGTATGGTTTGTATTTAAGGTTTCATATGAGTACATATCTAATCTAGTTAATGTTTTAATTGAGAAAGATAGTGAAATAGTTTAAAGTTTGTATTCATTTTCTTGAAGTAATTGATATTGCAAATTTACGCTCTTAAACCTGTACAGGGAATTATTTGTATTAATGTGTAGATTATTGGATGCCTCTCATATGTATAGAAATTCATGTCAGATTTCTATTTAGAAAATTATTGTATTATTATTTTCTTTGGAATGATATTTGTTTGTTTCTTCTAGATTAATGTTCATCGGATTTGCAAATTTTTACATTTTTTATTATCATTATCTTTATGTTCATTTATGTTTCTTATGTTCCTATCACCAAGAAGTGACAGTTCCTATCATTGGGTTTGTTTCATTTTTTGTAGACTAAATTTTGTGTGTTTTAGCTAGATTCATAATTCCTCATTTCACAACTATCATCCCTTGATGACATATTGCTTGGACACCTTTCACAAGCTTACACTCTCGGATTGACACGTATAGACCAACCGAACTTTATTATAAATCATCAATTCTTTATTATTATTTGTCCCTGTGTTGGCCTATCACTTGCACTCAACCTTAATAAAGAGAAATCTATTGATAAGAGTAAGCAACCAATGTCTACCCCATGACGAGTAATCGGATTGTCTTGGATGGACTCAAAAATAGAACCTTCCATTTCACCTGTTGATTCAGAAGCTCCAGCTTTGTAGACCTCAAAACGTACAACCCATACTCCTGAACATGAAAATGATCTTGAGGAAATTCCTGCAAAGCCAAATAGCCCTATTAATATTGATAATGACATGGAGTCCTCAGAGAAAATAATGTCTAGGTTTGAACAGCCAGTGGAGGAAACTAATAATCTACTACCAAAGGAATATCCATTTGTTGCACAAGAAATGGTTCAGGAAAGTGTTGAAACATTTTGAGTTAAAATGACTATTGCACCCTATCTTGCAGTCGTTGTACCTTCAAAAAAAGTTGATAACACTATTGCCTGTCAAAATAACAGATTTGTTGAACGTCAACATTCTCAGGATGACAACACTACTGACCACCATCATCTTGAGCACCACCTTTAAGATTATAGACCTTTTGTTCGTCATCATACACCACTAGACATTTCTACCCCATTAATAGTCATCTTTAGTTTGTACCAATAGTTTCAATGGGAAAAAGAAAATTGGGACCTATAAAGGAAGCAATTGCTTAGAACTATCAGGGAACAAGCACAACAAATTGAAGAGAAGGATAGTGAAATTATGGTCCTGCAACAACGTGTCATGAAGATTACAGAGCTCATTCCAGAGCTTGTAAATTGTAGGTCACCATCTCTAGTTTACACACTGTTCCTAAAGAAGCAAATGATTGATTTTCAATTGTCTTGAATTACTCGAGGGTTGAACCCTTCCTTGCACACTCCCCAAGAATTCTATGCAGCATTCAAATCAGTTTCCATGGCTTTGCAGAATCTCCTCTATGAGTTATATGTTCATAATCTTGCTGTTCCAGATGATAAAGATTGGAATTCATTGTTATATGTGGGAGATGTATAGTTTAGGGTAGTTTTGTCATGGATACAGAATGAGATTAGTCAAGAGAACTAGGCTGCTCCTTATAGGGAAAAAGAAATGTTTGAACCATTGTACATTCGACTAGAGGTGCAACACACTCACAGAGTATTCTTCGATTAGCTTTCTGTTAACAATAATCAAAGTGCTGCTGCCAAAATTCACCCTGTCTGCAAACAGGCATTTCTAGATTGGGAGCAACATTATTCTACAAATGCCCCTAATGCTATACAAGCCTCCCTTCAAAGATGGATCCAATTACCAGAAGATCTGAAAATAAGGGAGTTGCACTCTCCTCAAAATTTGGAGTTGGCCATCAGCAGGATGCCCAGGTATATGATGTTGGGTAGAAGTTAGAAAAATTATTGGATACCTCTTCGTTTCCAACCACCAATACTCTTGCATCCTATGCTTGGAAAATATGATTCATTTTCTAAATATAACATGATTGTTGAAGGATAGAAATGGGAAAGGTTGAAACAAAATCATGGATATTTTAATTATAGAGCTCATGAATCAGGGGAGAAAATTGCCAATGATCTAAAGTTGCAGATGACGATTAGAAACCTATAGATGCTGAAGGGACTAGGCTCAGGACAGTTGGGGGGAAAAATGATGACATGAAGAAATATAAGTCTTTTTGGCCCCTTTTGTGAACATTTGTCTATAACATACTGAACTTTATCATCTTTTACTATAAGTGTTTTGAACTTTTGATGTATAAAGTATGGACATAGGGCATACAAATTTAATTGGAATTATATCTAAAAAGGGGTTCATTTTGTGGTAAAAATCTTTCTTCATGAATGTTAGATATGGGTAGGTATTCCTACAGTAGAAGAGATTGAAAAAACTGTTAGTTGAATAATTAATGCCTTTTCTTTGTAAACTAATAAATGCAAATAAATGTTTGTGGGAAGTTTTGTGTGCATTAAATGTTGATCAGAGGAATACAAGCTGAGCTAGAATTAATAAAAAACAAACTGTGAAAGAATAGCACTAAGGCATTGATGGTATTAATGAGAAGCATTATGACATCATTGCAGTTGGAGACTTGGAAGCAAAGTCAGAAGGGACCTATTTTAATGAATAACAAAGAGGGACCTAATAAAGCAGCTGAGCAAGGAAGCAAGCATCAAAGCGATTGGTTAAACGTGCAAAGCACGATACCTGGATTCTTGGAAGCTATTTAAAGTAAGATAAAAGAGTAGATCTAGCATTTTCTATGATCTATATTTGTGGGGAATTTAAGGGATAACTAATATGTTTACAATTTCATGTTTTCTTTCTTAAGTTGTAACTGACTTTCCTTCATGAGGAAGTTGTAATTATAGGAGTCTGTTGTTTTTGTTCCTTTTAAATAAGATCTCATATGTATCTATGAGGTTAAGTAGTGAGAAAATAGAGAGTTGATAGACATCTTATTGTTTTCCCAAGTTATTGTAATACTGCATATTTGAATGAATACATGACTTTGCTGAGTTTCTATACTTTTTTCTAAGTCGATCTTTTCCTTTATTCTTCTATGGGGGCCCACACGGAAGGTGGAGTTTACTCTAGTAAGTAGGAGTTAGACTCAATTTTCTAAGTTAAGATTAGAACTGCCATTCCTGCAGCCATTGGAAACATAAACAGTCACTGTTCCTACAGCAGTAGGTGAATAGATGTATGGTTAAATAATTAGAATTCCCTTCCAAGTATTTGATAGTTGTCTTTCCTTTGGATAAACTAGATTTCCTTAATGGTTATTGCATTCAAGGTAGTAGTGACTTTTAGTGAAAACTAGAGCATATACTTTGTAGACATCATCTCAAGTTCACTCTCCCGAATTGACATTTAATGAAGATTAGCATAGTACTTTGGTAGTAAGGGATGTCCAATCCTGTAACTAAAAAAGTGTGATATTGATTAGACATAGGCTGAGTGGAAATAATTGTAGTGGATAGTACATATGTGTGTATCATGTTCACAATAGTAGAAAAAATTTAATATCTAGAAAGGACATGATTTTTAGGGGATCCTATAAAGGAAAGATGAAATCCTAGACCTACTTGGTGTAGGACCCAATAGTCACTCCTTGTGTAGAGGGAAGAGAAATAGAAGATGTGATTGGGAAAAAGGATGGAGAATCAATGATATATTTTGAGTTAGTGACATGAAATACTTAGTAGGATTAATAGACATATGAAGTGAAGATTTCACTATCCACCTTCATGGTCATTTCATGTGCCAATTTCCCTTTTCAATAGTGACACAAGTAAACTAATATACAAGTTAGTTCTAATATAGGTTTGGGAAAGGTTGAATTCAATTTAAAATTATATTTAATTGATCTCTATTTTCAATTTAGTTTAATCTTAGATATTTATACCTATATTTCCATTCAAAGTCTAGTTGGTTTTGCTTTTGTTTTTTGCCAAATTTCCTTTCATAGGTTTTTCTACCATCCATAAGGGTTTTCGAAATATGTTGAAGAATAGTTGTTTTCTAATTTTTTCTATAAAATTTAACAAATTTGATGAACACAATAGATTTCCTTCAGACTCCATTTACCCAAATTTATTATTTTTCTTTTCACCTTTATATAACAATACAAAGACAAATTCTTCTATCAAATTCTTACATGGTCATCCACATTTCAATAGTCAAATTTAACTAGTTTGGTAGACATGAAGCAAATAACCTTTCTGAAAACATTTACAAGGGATTCTCAACTCCACCTCTAAGAACTACAAGTTGAAAATTTGAAACAATCTAGTTGAGCCATGCAATCTAAAAACCCCTAGCTTTCAAAAATAACATTTTCTTCTAATCCTCTGATAAAGAGGCCTAGCCCTACCTAGGGTTCCTATTCTCCAATTTTCTAACAAACCACTAAATTTTATTAAATAATATATTTTTTAATTATTTAATCTTCTCATGCACATTCAAAGAACTTTTTAATTAAAAATTTCTTTTATTTTCTTTTCTCCCCTTTATTTTTTTTTGCAAACACTTTTAAAAGCATAATTTATAATTTAATTAATAATAATAATTAAAGTCCACTATTTAGGTGCAACTCTAGTTTTATTATTATTAATTAAATAATTTTAATGAATTAATTTTAAATCTTCAATAGTTTAATTCATCTTTATCCTATTCTCCAATTTAGACATTTAAATTAAAGCACATAAATAGTTAATTTCAAATTTAGTTAAGTATCATCATATTTTAATAATACATTTGAATCAAATAATATCTACTAACTCCAATATCAATTGACTAACCCAATAAACATAATTAAACCATTTACCTAGTAAATCACCTAGCCAAGTCCACATAAAAGAAACATGAGCAAAACCAACCAAAATAAAAATTAAACAACACATGCAAAGATAACTCACATTTAAAAAAAGGATAGGTGATCAAATACATGCCCTCCTTCTCAAGATAGTAATTAGCCTCTAGCTAGGATTGGATTTGAAGATTATCTCCCCATTCTTATCATTGAGTTCTTTGTAATAGGGCACACTCATCTTGGAAATTTAGGGAAGTCAATGCTCGGTATGTCTAACTTGTAGAAAAGATGAGTGTGTACATATGCATAGATATCTACAATAAATAGGCAATGGATGGGAGTGGTGCATCATGTAGATATCGAATTGCAGGTGACTATGACTCCCTCCCTCAACCATATTAGGCACATCAAATAGAAATGCAAAACAAACATGCACACCATACACATGCAAGTATGGGATAAGTACCATAAATAGATTATGAGTATAAATAGCACCATATTCTAATATTAATATTTCATTATCATGGATATATAGTAATCATCACATGAAGACCTATCAATGACATCATCATAAAAATAATAACATTTACTAACTAGGAGCTATTAAAGCATCATTATTACAAAAGTAATCATAATCACCAAATGAACAAATGAAAGTATCATCATTATAAGTAAGTAAGCATTACTATCTAACAACTGATAATCAGTTACCCTACCTATCAAAGTATCATATTTTAAATATTTGTACAGCTAACATGTCCAAGGAAGAGTTAGATAGAACTTTAACAATGAAGTTGACAATTATAGAAAATGAGGGGTATTGCACACAAGTCACAAAATTATTTGATATATGTCCTATTTTATCCTAATTATCTCCTCTTTATTTTTCTTATTCAATGTAGAAACTATTTTTCTACAATAGTAAACAAATATCATTGAATTTGATCTTACCTTAGCACTTCTACTTATAAAAAAGAAATCTCATTTAAACTTTAGTAAATGCTTGATGTATATAGTTGGAATCATTTTTCACAACTATAACATGCCAATGCCTCTTTCTCTAGGCTAGTAGGAAAAATTCAAATAGGGCAACACATATGCTTGGAATCTGGTCTATTTTCATACCAAGGAAAAAATCAAGCAATATCTCAATATAAGGGTAACAATTCGATGCATAGACTCTTCCTTAATTGCTATACCATTAATTGATTAGAGTTTCTATATTTTAATGTCTTTTATGTCCTATTGTTTCTTTTTTGCAACTAGTTGTTTTGGCTTTGTGTAGTAGCTTGGCAAGTAGGTGTTGGTAATACCTAGCTACCAATTTTTAGACAAATATAATCTTCCTTTAAAAGACACTTTCCGTTGTATGTATGTGAAGTGTGGAAGCATAGATAATGCACGTGAACACATTTTATGAAAGCCACTGCCAAACTACATGCATTTTTATTATATTTTTTTAAGGGTGTCGTTCCATGGAAGGTGGCTTCCCAAAACATTTGGTAAGTATTAATGATAAATAGCTATAAAAATAACATACATAAAGTAACATTCACACAAGTAAATGATACCAGGATTTAATGTAGAAACCCAATTTGGAAAAAAACCACCAATAACATGCTACCAAATTCTTTCTCTTTTGAAGTGAGCTCAGTTAAGAGCCAACCCTATTAAAGGTTACCAAACAAACTATTAAAAGTGATCGCATTAAAGGATTTAATCATAATGTCAGGAATGGCCTTGTTAGAAGATTTTGGATCATTCCATTACAATGTCAGCTTGATTAAAGGATTTTTTCTATCACAATGGTTAAAATGTAACACTAGGTTTGATTTGTAAAACACAACTCACTTTGCAAATTTAGATCCGCATTCACTCATTTGTTGGTTCATTGACTAGCCTTCATTATCATCTCTATCATTGATCTTCTTGGAATCCCTTTAAGCAATCACACTTCACTATTTTCTTCACTTCTCCTTCTTTTACTCTATTCTTCATAGGTTCTCCTTAAAATCACTAATCGACAATAAACCAACCTTATAAGGCATCTCTTATGCCTCCTTAAATAGGTAATTATGATCTTTTGTCACTTAAACATCACTATAGATCTTAGAGTTAGATCTGATTCATCAAATCCTTCCATCCTTATGTTTTTCTTCTCCCTTCTTAAAACTTCTAGAAGCTTTTGATCAAATCCTTTCCTTTGACCATATAACAAACTCTCTTTGTGCATTAACTATGCTGGCTCATCAATTCTTATCTTTTACATATTTTTACCATCTCAAAATTTCAACTATGTTGGCCTAAAAACTCAATTATTTTATAAGTTATTGCTTTGTTGATACTCGGAAATCACTAAGTTCTTCTTCTCCATCATCATTCTATAGCTCAACATACATTGTTCTATCTTTCTTGACATTACTATCTTGCTTGGCCATTGCTAACACTTGGCTTCAACTAGCTTTCTCAGTCATAACTGGCACTCAACTAATACTATTTACTTGGCTTCTTCTTAAGTTCCTTAATATTATGCTTCATTTGCTTCATTGACCGACCAACACTGGTACTCGGTCAAGCTTAGAGTTTCACTCAACTTCTTGTCTTCTCTTCTAAACAACAACTTCAACTGTCTTCTTTACTTCATGTATTAATTAAACAATACATTATCTTGTCAATGAGTAACTGATCAAGTTCCCATTGTAATTCCATGATACTTAACTTCTTTTCTCAACAAATTTCACTAGCTCACCTTACTATCTCCTCTTTTCAAATATTCTTCATCAATCAAATGATATGACACTCTCTACTATTAGTAAATGTCTTACTAGTAGGGTTTGACATCAATGTCAATATAGCAATTGTTTCAATTGTAGTTTCCTACAATTTCCCTCTTTGGCATTGATGGAAACACCTCAAATTACCATGCAATTCAAAATATTCATTATGTCTTCTCTGAACTTGTACTGTCATCTCCCTCTACATTTTTGTTCTCTCTTTCTTAGTTTCATTCTTATTCTTATTGATGCAGTCTCTGGATGCTCCCTCTAACATCAATAGTATCACAATTTTAATAGCTTCTTCTATCACACATATCTCCATCAAGATTACAATTTCCTCTTTGAAAAAAATAATCTCCTTCATAACAATTCTCCCTCTTACAAATAGGAATTGTAACTACATAACTTATCTCCCTCTTTGAAAATAATTCCAAGGACACCATTCTCATGCTCTATACTCTATACACATCATCCTTATGTCACTATTTGAATACTATAGAAATATCACTCTCTCATTACTGAAACTATATGTCACTGTTCTGACTACTATATAAATATCACTTTCTCACATAGTTCTTTGAAACTATAGAAATATACCTCAGCAAAATCATGAATCTTTTAAAATTTATGTCCACTAACCATAGGTATTCCAACTAGTCTTGAGTCTTCCATTCAAAATTTCTTCAATATCTCCTTGACATACTTTGATTATGTAATGTAAATGCCTTTGTTCATCTAATAAAATTTCAATCCAATAAAGAATTTGATCTCTCCAAACATTGGCATCTCAAATTCCTTCTTCATTTCGTTAGAAAAAGGCTTGTACAATGAATCTTTTCTTCCAAATATGATATCATCAACAAAATTTTTAGCTAGCAATATCTTACTTTCAGATTCACTTTTCAGGTACATATTGCTATTGTCACTAGTTCTTATTGTGGTTTCATAATGGATACCCCATTCTGACAAGACATGGGAACCCCTACTTTATTTTTTTGGCTTCCCAAACCTCTAGCTTGGGGTTCAAGTCTTTTTTAGGGTTTTATCTGTGGTTTTTGGTTGAGACTGCGTCCTGACTCATAAACCTAGTTGTCAAAATTCAAAGTTTTTGGAGGGAGAGGGTCTTTTTGCAAAAAATAAATGCATACCAGTCCACCTCATTAGGTGTGCTAGCATGCCAAAACTCAAAAGGAGAAGCATTTCACCTTTGGTGATGTACAGATGCATAGCTGTGCACCTATGCAACACCAAAGACCCATGGGTCTATATAATCCACCCCCCCTCTCTAACTCCTCACTTACCTTTTTTTGTTTCCTCCAACTCCTAGCCGTAGTAGTGCACTTGATCAGGTGCACTACCTTCCACCTTCCCACCTATGTAAGACACATACAAACACATGTTAAAAACCTAAACTAAGGTGCACAATAGTGCACCTAATTAGATGCACTGCCACACACATTAACAAGGAGAAAATTTAAAACTAAATTAAAAAATTCTAAGCCAAGCATTATTTAGGGTGCATAGTAGCACACCTCATGAGGTGCGCTACTGCACACCTTAAATAAGAAAGCAAAACATATGCCCAAGTCAAAAATGAGGTGTGCATCAGCGCATCCCATGAGATGCACTGATGTGCACCTCTTTTAATGAAATGTACAAAATAATAAGGTGCACCAGGTGTGCCATACTATTTTCCATTCTAGGGGTATACGTCAGGTTTTTTGGTTTTTAAGTAGTCTAGTTTTTAGGGTTTGTGATCCGTGTTAGTACTAGGGTGTCATTAATCCATTTTTCTTCAATTTTGAGCTAATAGGAATGCTTTTATGCAGATTTGATGGCTTCCTCATCATCCTCCCTCACTGAGAAGATGGTTCCAAAGCCTGTAGTATTCAAGTTCTAAGGTGTTATGACCAAATCAAGATTTTAGGATGAGTTCTCAAAGATTTTGGATACAGAACTAGGTCACATTGATTTCGGAGCATTCTTGACATTGTGCAACAAACCAACAGAAAAGTATCTAATGATTTCCACATTGATCCGATCAGTGCTTGTTAACATAACATCACATACAATTTCAGGGCAATCCTTAGAGTTACTCATGACACTAGCACATAAATATGTTCCCGAAGAAAGGGTTGTCAAAATCATATTTGGAGAGATCATTTTGGATCTCTGACCCAACAATATGGAGAAGGTATTCCACCTTGTAAGGGTGGATCAATTTATTAGATTGACCTATCACCAAGTTGAGAGATGGTATAGGGAACATGTGGGGGAAGCCTCTGAAATCATACAGTCTTCATACCTTGTTGAGAAGACTCCTCTAGGGCAGAAGGCAGGGAAAGTGGATATGACATGAGGGTACATGAAGGAGGATATTGGATACTCAATCATACTCTTGAGTAGAGTCATGGGTTTGCCTGCTTCTAGACATTTAAACATATGGATGGTCCATTTTATCGAGACCATCAAGACAACAAAGATGCCACTTGACTGGGCCTCCATTCTTAGTGAGAACTTGGGTGAGCAACTGATGGTGGTGAAGAACAACATGAAATTTTACATGACATCATACTTGGTGTACTTGTTAGCCATGAGGGCAATGGATTATTTAGTGCTCTATAAGAGAGGTAGCATGCAGGATGCAAACACATGGCCTTACATTGTATATTCTTAGCTAGTAAAGAAGAGGATTTTAGAGAAAAGAAAAGAATATAGGATTGTAAATGATGCTTTTATATTTGCAATAATCTAGTTCATAGAGGGGGATTATGCGAAGAGAATATTAGAGGAGGTAGCTGCATAGATATCACTAGTCATAGCTTATCATTTCTAGTTCTAAAAATTTACATATTTGAGGGTAGTGGGTCTCTCAACCCTAAGAAGCTCCCTAGGTATCCCAATAACAAACTTATTCTTCTAGAGATCTCTCAACAACTCTTCTCTACATATGATCGATTTAGAAAGAAACACAAGATATGTTGGACATGGCCTATGACTATAGGACCTTTTAGTGTGGATTGGATACAAGATATTCCATCTTTTGAATGTGAATGGGATTGGTATCCCTTGGATGAGTATATTTCCCCTCTGCCCTATTTTGGTAACATCAGAAGAGTGCAATACTTGACAGATAAAATATTTCAGCATGAAGATGCCCTTGAAGATCACTAGATGAATGCAACAAATGACTATGATGTCTGCATAAGGGATTATTGTAGGATGACTTTATATCTAGTAGAGAAGGCTTTGAAGATAAAGATTCCATTGAAGATTGTGCAGCAAGATACAAAGGATCTTCTTGATCCATTGTTCAATAGGGATAAGATTGGTGCCTAATCTATCATGAGTGTCAAGATTGACAAAGAAGAGAACTCAACCATCAATCATAGAGCAAGGCACATCACCAAATTGACAAACAATTAGATCAAGATACCTTTCAAACTTGATCCAATTCCTAGAATAGTGATTTTCCATGCTCAAGCGCGTCGAGCTAAAGGTAGAGGAGCAAAGGTCATAGTGCCTACATTTATAGTCCTGTCACTAGTAAGACCATAAATGGTGCACCAAATTGATAGACCAGTTGGGTATTATCAAGCTCAAAATGGTAAAGGTAAGGACAAAAGGAAGAAGAAATCTTGTCAACAAGATGACCCTGAAGAAGGAGAAATTCAAGCACCTACACAAACTAGAGAAGAAAATGTGCAAGGGTTAGAAAATGTGGAAGCTATAGAGACCCAAGGTCATCCTCAAGTGCCATTAGCTAAATAGGGAAAAGGAGGATATGAAATATAAGTCCAAGAAATACCTCAACAACAAGTACAAGTCTCCCCCTCCCCACCTAAGAAGAGAAGAAAGATTAAGACTCTAGTAAAGAGGAGGCAAAAGGTAATCAAGAAAGTAATTCCTTTCCCATCAGTCCTCAAACCTATTCCATAAGAAGAAGAAGAAGATGATGATGAGGATGAAGAGGATAATTTAACTTTAAACCAGAGGACTCATCTTGCAAAAGTTACATAGTTGGAAAGGAGGAGAAGCTCCACAATCATACTGCCATCTATCCCTGACAAATCCATTCAAACCACCAACATTGGAAGATGAAATAAAATAATGGATAGATGAGTAGTACATGGAGGGCATTGATGTCTTTCAGATGCCAAATTTTCATTTCATCCCATGGGTACTAAATTGGTCAGTGATAAAATAAGAGATACTCCAACAAATCAACCTCAATAAGAGGATTGGAGTCAACTACCTCCCAAACCAAAAGGACTCAAGGTAGCACCATCCCCAATAAAAATCACATTTTGTATAGATAAGGGACTGACTACCCCTCTTCCTCTAGGCACATAAGTAGAACAAGTCCAAATAGAGTAGGAGGATGAGCCACACCAAACACCTATCGAGGAAGTGTCAGAAGAAGGGAAGATAAATGAACAGCCTTAGCAAACTTCTCAAGATGCTAAGGTAAGGACCATGGACTCTATAGACATGGAGACTCCTAGTGCAGATCTCACATAAAAGGAGAGGACTCCAGAAAGGGGAGACAAGGGAAAAGGCATAGTGGAACAAAATCCTTCATCCTTGAAAGGAAAATCTCTGTTGGAGCATATCCCAAGATGGTTGAGAAAGGAAGTGATAACAAATAAGAGGCAACAATTCACCACTGAAGAGGAGGATAGAATGGAATTGATTGAAGTGCTGACAGAACTTGAATCACCTCAAAAATATTCACATGCATTAACCTTCATTGTGAATGATTAGAGCCAGGACTTGTTTTCTCATGTGGCTATCCCTCCTCCACATTCAAATGTTGGAGAATTAATGCCATGAGATTATCAGATTAGGGAGGTCATACTTGGGAAGCCTACCTTGGATACCGCTAACTTAATGGTTACAACAGGAATGAAGGAGGTATTCAAGAGCTTAGAACAAGATGGGGTGGAATTAATTAATAACACTTTGGCAAAAAAATGAAATCCCGCAGGGATATTTAAACAAAATTTTTGGCCCCTTGGATCCCACAAACCCCAAGGAAACTTTGAATGCATCAATTGAGAGAAGAGATAAGGGTGCGGTACAATTGAACCCATTTTTGAGAGCTTTTTAGAAATGGCAAGAAAGTTTGAGGAGAAAGGTGTACTGATTATTCAAGGAAATATGAAGTTATTACATGTTATGCAAGATAATGCAGACAAGCTAGTAGCTATTTTGAATCAAGATTTTGGTCTAATGGATGAGATACATACCTGGGGCAAGGATTTGCAAGCATTGTAGTCTATTAAAGGAAAAAGGTATTAGATGCTGATGGATGTATATACAGTTGATAAATTAGACAAAATCGATGATTGGATAGAAAAGATTATGGATGGTAATAAAGTAATGGAGACATTACATGCAATGATTCATAGGCTGAAGGATCAAGCCCAAGAGCAAATTTTGGAAGCTGAGAAACATTATATTGATGTGTGTTTAGATATTTTTGAGGATGATGCAAAGAATAAGTTAATTCCAATAGAGGTAGTAGTTGAACTTTTTTGGAAGACTTTTGAAGAAGCTTCTAAGGATGAGGATATCAGGCAGGCATTCAAAATGGAAGAAGCCTTATTGGAGATAAATGTAAAACTCAAAGATTTTGTAGAAACTCATATCGAAGTGGAAAACTATAGGCAAAAAGTGAAAGACAAATATGAAGCCTTATATTTTGCAGATATGGATCAAGTAATTGAGATAATTGAGAAATTCAAGGGCAAATACCCAGACATAGCTTTGGTATAAAGGGGAACAAAACCCAGAAGTGAGAATTTTGATTTTGACACTTAGTGAAATTTTGCATTTTTTGGAGCCTGCTTCTGAGGTGTGTTGCTCAGTAGGTGCACCGGGTGTGTAGGTGCACTTTTTTAGTAGTGTCATGAAATATTTTGAGGAATTTAGAGGTGTGCCAATAGTTAACTACCAGTTCTAAATTTAGAGCATTCCATGCACCGAAAATGCATTCTAATGGAAGTTTAACTCCTACAGATGCCTAGTGAAGATAGAGCTTCTATTTTTGCCACTCCTACTCACTTCTACATCATCTGAAGGCTTTCTCTTTCTTAGTCTTTCATGCTTTCTTTGTCTTATGACATGTAAAGGTTCATGCATCCAATTAATGATATAAAATGGATGGAGTCTTACTTAGCACCATTTGGATAGTCAGTTTGTACATAAATAGATTTGTTTTATTAGTTTAGAAGCATATGATTGTATAAAGATATCTCTCTCTTAACACAATTTGAGGAGAGGATTTCTTATAAATATGGGAATGTAATATTTAATCAAGGCCACTGTTATTTTGCAATAATATATGCTTTTGGTGCTTACATTTGGAGTATAGTGATTCTTGCCTAAGTGTGTTATATTTTGTGGATGTATGTTCATGGAATGTAATTGAGCCAAAATTTTATTGCATTATTTTTGGTTATGCAATCTTTTAATTTTGGTGTTTGCTATAGGTCTACAAATTTTGTTGATGTACTTAGTTCGAGAAGAGATCATCATATTGTTCCTACATAACTTTTCATCTCACATGAGTGCAATTTCCAAATTTGATGACAAGTGAAACATCTTACGGTTATTGAATTCCCATCGACAATTACATTAGTGGAATTAAGGAAGCACTACTCCTATTTTTAGTGGAAAGGTTAAGTTATGTGGAATAACAATGGGCACTTGATCAATTAGACTTTGGCAAGATAATGTGTTGTTTAATCATAACACTAAGTGGATAAGATAGTTGAGTTGAAGCCTAGAAGATATGATCAATGAAGGAAAAAATACATATGCTTAACCAAGCTTCAAAATGGAAGATTAAGGAACTTATAGTTGAAGCCAAGTTGTACTAGTGTCGACTAAGTGAATAATAGAAGCTAATAAAATATACTGTTGTCTACTGAGCACTAGTAAAGATAGAGTATCAGAAAAGTTGGGTTGAATGCTAGTGAAAGGATTGAGCGAAGTTAGTATAAGTTGAGAAAGAAAGTTAGTATTGACTGAGGTATCTAATGATGACTGAGGCCAAGGACCACTATTTTGGTTGAGTGTCAACATTTATTATTTTGTGAAGGAATTGAGATTCCTGGATGACATATTTGAATTCTTGGAATATGTAAAGTGTGTTGAAGGTTAGGATTGATAAGCTAGATTATTTAATACAAGGGAAACTATTTTTGACCATTTCTTAGCATGGATTCAAAGAGAAGTTTTGAAAAGTTTGTAGAAGGAGAAGGAGGAAATGAAAAGGTGGAATGATTCAATGAATTTACCTAAATCTAAGATCAACAATGATGTTTAAGAGGAAAAAATCAAGCTACCTATTTAAGGAGGCATAAGGGCTAACCTTAGTAAAATTGGAGAAGTTGTTGATTTTGTTGCTTGGCGAACTTGAGTAGAAGTATGAATAGTGAAGTGTTGAGGTGAAGAGTGACTGCTTCAAGGGTTTCCAAGCAAATTAGTGATGAATATGATAATGGAGGCTAGTCAATGAATCTGTTATTGAACCAAACTATGATTTATATTACAAAATGAGTTGTATTTATCAGATCAATGTGCTATTACTTTCTAACCATTGTATCAGTTGAAATCTTTTAATCAAGGTTGACCTAACATCCATTTGCAAATCCTTTAATCAGGGTGAAATTCTAATGGAATGTTCTTAAGTCATCTAACAAGGTCACTCCCTAATAGGGTGATTAAATCCTTTAACATGGTTATACCTAAAAACATGTATTGTAACCTTTAATAGGGTTGGCTCCTAATAGAGACCACTTCATAACAATGAAAAATTGGTGACATGTTGTTGGTTGTTTTCCCCAAATTGGGTTTCCATGTTAAATATTGGTGTCTTACTTTTGTGGATGTTATTTGAGATGTTTTACTATTAATGTTTTACATTCTATAAGTTTTTTATTATTGGGATAATGGACTACAATTTTATATTAGTAATAAGTTTCTATAGAGACCGAGCTACTTAATATTTATATCTAAGTTGTTTGAAGAGTTGAAAAGTTTAATTGGTACATCTAGACTTGAGGATAACTAACTCACCCACCACCACCAACCCCTCGCCCCCCCTCAATTATTCTAAATCATTCTAACACTTGGTGTACTTATTTGTCTCTCGATTCCTTTGTTATTGCAGATTATGTTAAACTCATCTGATATGAATTAACATCCTCTATCTAATCTCAAGAACTTCATAATATTTCTTGTTTTTTCTTCAATTCTAGCCAAATACCACTTAAAAATTTGAAATGCATCATATTTTTCTTTAAGAAACATTTAGTCATCATTCTAGAAAAGTCATCAAAAAATAGAATGAAATATTTGTCACCATAATTGTTTTTTACTCCAATGGGACCACATAAATCAATATGAACCAACTCCAAATATCAATAGAAGAATAGGTCTTGCTCTTGAAACTAGACTTTTTCATTTTACCCATTTGACATTGTTTGCACATCACTTTATCAAGGTTATTTAATCTTGGTAATCTTCTAACTCTTTTAATGTTACTAATTCTTACCAAATTATAAAAGTTCACATGACATAGCCTCTTGTTCCATAACCAAATATCTTCAAATTGTGCAAATAGAAAAGTATCTTTTGATAGCTCTAGATAGAACAAGTTACCTCTTGTTTTCTCTCCACTTCTAATTAGTTCACTAGTAGCATCATAGATCTTTTCCTTCTTGTTTTGGAATTCAACTCTGTAGCTTGAATTGATCAATTGTGCCACACTCAAAAAGTTATATATCAAACCATCAACCCAATATGCATTGTCACATCTGATCTTATCATTCAATATAATTGATCCCCTACCTTTCACATAACATGGTGCATCATTTCAAAACTTAAAATTACTTCCATTATAATGTTCTAGGTTCTCAAATTTACTTGTGTCACCAATCATATGATGTGAGAAACGACTATCAATTATCCATCCATCATTCTTACTCACATGTGAAATCAACGTAGTTTTCTCATCTTCATTAGAATCATCTTTCATTGAAACATAAAAAACTTCTTCAACATGATCATCAGAATCACTATTAGAACCATCTTCTTTAGCAATATTTCTTACCTTTATCTTTATAGTGTTTTTTTACCTTGGTTGTCTCTATTTTCCTTTTTTCCTTGGTACTTCAAGTATTTTCTTTCATGCTTGTCATCTATGTTAGGACACCTTGTTACAATATGATCAACTTGGTTACATGTAAAATAGATAATAGGGAGTTTACCTTTGTATTTTCCTTTTCCTCTGGGTAGCCTTCTGGCCAATAATGCTTCAAGTTCATCAAGATCATCATCCGATTCACTATCACTTTCCACATGTCTTCTTTTCATCTTTTTCTTAGATCCATCAAGGGTTAGTTGAGCTTTAGAAGTATATTCAACACTGGTAGGGGCATAATTATCAAATTTTAATAATTCAAATGTAGTGAGTCTACCAATTAAACTATCCAAGGTTAGATTATTACTAGGTTTACATCTCAGTTCTTGAATTGTAGATACTCTAATTGTATAGATAGGTAGTAAAGTCCTGAATACCTTACTTATCATAGTCTCATTAGACATAATACCTCCAACTCCTCTAATAGATTTCACCACCTCTTTAAATTGGCCACAATATTTTGCGACAGTCTCACCTTCTTTCGTTCTCATGCCACAAAATTTACCTCAAATTTTTTTTTCCTTATCCCTCAACACATTTTTGTCTCAACAATGGATTTGAGCCAAATTATCCCACATTTTCTTTGTAGTAGTGTAATCCTTCACATTATCAAATTCAACATTACTTAGGGTTGCTCCTAGTTCAATCATCATTTGGTTGTGCACCTACTTCTCTTTCACTTGTTTAATTGTCTTATGTCTAGGTACCTCAATGTACTCATTGCCCAGGTAGTATGATGTAGAATCTCTAATACCAGATAAGTATAATCTCATTATTCTTTTCCATGTTGGAAAGTTCACCTTGTTTGGCTTGGGTGTCTCTCTCTTGTACATCTTGATCTTTTACTTGAGTCTCTTCAAATTTTTCTTACAAGCACCAATGCTTTGATACCAATTCTTAGAATTATTCAAAATAATTGAGAGGGGAGGTGAATCAATTATTCTCGGGTCTAGATGTACCAATTCAACTTTTAACAACTTCAAACAACTTAATCAAACTCATTATACAACTTAGTCAATATAACATATCATCAACAACTTAACATTATGTTCATTATCTAACTCTCTATTCTTTATATGTGTCAACTAACATTAAAATAAAAATAAAATGCATAAAGTAACATTTATACAAGTAAATGACACAAGGATTTGATGTGGAAACCCAATTTGGAAAAAACCACCAGTAACATGCTACCAACTTTTCACTCTTCTGAAGTGAGCTTGATTAAGAGCCAACCTTGTTAAAAGTTGCAAAACACACTATTAAATGTGACATTTTAAAAGGATTTAATCACCCTATTATGAGTGGCCTTGTTGGAGGACTTTGGATAATTCCATTAGAATGTCACCTTGATTAAAGGATTTACAAAATAACTGTTAGGTCAACCTTGGTTAAAATATTTTGTATGTCACAATTATTACAATGTAATAGTAGGTTTGATTTGTAAAATACAACTCACTTTGATAATTCATATCTTCATTTTATCATTTATCAGTTTATTGACTGGCCTTCATTATCATCTCTATCACTAATATTCTTGGCATCCCTTCAAGAAATCACACTTCACTATTCTCTTCACTTCTCCTTCTACTATTCTTTTCTTCACATGCTTTCCTTAAAATTGCCAATCAACAATGAACCAACCTTAGAAATCAACTCTTATGCCTCCTTAAATAGGTAATTTTTTTTTTTTGCTTCAAGATCATCGTAGATCATAGAGTTAGGTCAAATTCATCAAATGCTTCCATCATTATGTTCTTCTTCTTCATTCTTAACACTTCTAGAAAATTTTGATCAAATCCTTGCCTTTGATCATATAACAAACTATCTTCATGCATAAAATAGGCCAGCTCATTAATTCTTATCTTTCATTAAAATAGGCCAGCTCAAAATTCCAATATGTCGGTCTAAAAATTTGATTCTTTCATAAACTGTTACTTTGTAGATGCTCAAAAATCACTAAGTTCTTTTGCTCGGTCATGACTATGTAGCTTGACATACATTGTTTTGTCTCACTTGAAATTCCTTATCTTGCTTGGTCGTCACTAACACTTGGCTTCAACTGGCTCACTCGATCATAACTAGCACTCAACTAATACTATTTTCTTATCTTCTTCTTAAGTTCCTTAATCTTTTGCTTCATTTTCTTTATTGACTAACCAACACTAGTATTTAGTCAAGCTTAGAGTTTCACCCAAATTGTTGTCTTCTTTTTTAAACAATAACTTCAATTGTCTTCTTTACTTCATGTATTGATTAAACAAAAAATTATGTTGTCAATAACTAATTGATCAAGTGTCCATTATAATATCATGATACTTAACTAATTTTCTCAACAAATTTGCCTAGGTCATCTTGCTATCTCTTCTTTTCAATCCTCCTCATCAATCAAATGATATGGCACTGTACATTGTTAGTAAATGCCTTACTAGTAGTGTTTGACATCAATGACAACATAAAAATTGTTTCAATTGTAGTTTCCAACATAAAGAAGTTAAAAAAACATACTAATGAGAATTGTAAATTTATATATGATTTGGCAATTGAGAGAAAAAAAATCCTAAATTAGTGGAGAAAATTCTAGCTCCCCATCTTTACCACCTACTTAAATATGCACCCTTAAAAGTAAAGGTTTCTACTTTTGAGGAGAAGATTCCAATGAATCCCATAGAAAAAAATTCTTGGATTTATGGGACCAAATTCTCCAAAAAAAAGAAGATTCTGAAGTCACCCTCATGGGACCACACCCTAATCGATAAAAGAAAAAGTACCAACAAAAAAAGGCTTTGCAAAATTAGACAATCGGAAGAACATAATGAAAAAAAAAACCAATACAATAATTTCAAGATAAAGACCATAGATTGAATAATTATCACACAATTTTTTAGGTAAAAGTAATTACCAAGGAGCTATGTGAAATCATTAGTCTCCCCCATTGAACAAGAGTGGCTTGATGGTGTAGGTGTTGTCTCAATTAAGATTTGTCTGAAACAAACCTTAACATTGAAGCTAAGATTTTATGATAGGTACAATTATATTGAATCAAGGTCATCTAATCGAAAAAAATTCTAGTTCAGAGGAAAATATTTCCATGATGGCACAAAGAGTAGTCATTGGTTTCAAAGCAAACCATTGTGGTTAATATAATGTAAGGGAAGTGAAATATTTCTTGTACCTTAATTTGTTTGTAGAGATGAAAATCTTTGAACATGGCTACTATAGATATTGATGGAGTTAATATTCTTAATGAAACTTGGGAGGTTGGCAATACAGTGAGAATAAATTGAGACTACCTACTTGTCTTTTGGCATTGATCTCTCAATTAGGATAATAATTATCTATCATTTCAAGACTAAAAGGAAAAACTGTGTCATGCTTATATGTGACTTTTAAGTATTAAAATTTATTTATTTTTTTAACCCTAAGGTATGAATGATTTATGGGTGACTTCATCATATGCTCAGATTTAGAGACCCTTTTGGTGAGAAAACATTATATTATTTTGGTTCACTAGTTATTAAATTTTCTTTTTCTTTTTCCTTTTCACTCTCTATGTTTGATGTTCTGTATTTCATAATTTTGATATATTTTAATTAAGTATAAGCCTTTCATACTTTGTGAAGTCAACCTTTATATTTTAGATTCAATAGCATATATTTACATTTAATCAAAGATTTAGATCACACTTAATGATCCATCGTAGAATGAGGAGAAAATAGTCAATATGAGGAAAAAAAAGGGATACCTCATCTTCTTATTACAAGGGGAGGTATAAGCCCACAAGTACATTAGATCAACAAAGGAACAAGATTGAGATTACAGTGACCTATTAGAATCTTGAAATTGGGTGGGAAAAACACCAACCACTGTTTAACCAACACATTAAATAATGAACCTCAGAACACTATAAATTATTATAATATTTATTTGTACAATATTATTAGTAATATCATATTAGTGAACATTTTGATGATTCCTTTCTCACTACTACTGAGAATGTGGACAATAGAAAAAATTCTATTAACTATCTCAACACTTTTCTTTCTTTTGGTTTTCCCATTTAGTGGTCAAGACTCTTTTCTATTGATAATAATTCCTTCTCATGCCACCATGGCTCTTATTGCATGACTATAAATGGATTCAATGTAGAGAGCTATTCCTCTTTGTAGGTATTGTTTTTCATTTCAAGCATCAATTATGGACCTATAGAATGTGGTTATTGCCAAAATTGAGAAAAAACTAGCATACTAGATCAATGAGCCTCTTTCTATGGGAGGTAAATTCCATATTTGTTCTAAGGTGTTGGTTTCCACCAATGTTTGTTATTATTCCTAATGGGTTCCTTTTGAAACCTCTTATATGAAGCTAGAAGATATCCTCATAGACATTCTTTGGGCCTCTAAGGATGACCAGCATGGATTTCATAGAGTTTCCTAGGAATTTTGTTGTCTTCCTAAGAAATCTAGAGGTCTTAGACTTCTCTCCACCAAAAATCAAGATTTATCTTTGTGTGCTAGATGGGTGATTCATTCCTTAGTTGAAGATTATGCCTAGAAATTTCCTCTAGTTTTTGTACTAATAGACCATCTTGAAAGGGGATTAGGTGTTAAAACCTTCTCATTTGCAAGATCATGTTCATATTTAGGACACATTTATAGCCAAGATCATTTGGAAAGACTTAGAGGATTTTAAGTCATGGCTTTGTTGGTTTGGTGATGGGTTCCTTGATGGGTTTTCAATGAACCAACAAGTTATAATATTTAGTGTTCTCCCCTCTTTTCTATGAAAGGGGTTCCACTTGCTAGATCTCATGGATTTAGTGCTATGTAATTTCATAAATGCAACATTCGGATGCCCAAATATTTATTTTCTAAAGATATTATGAGTCTTAAGACTTGGGAGAATTTTCAAGTTGAGTTTCATTTGTCTCATCTAGATCAAAAAACTTGTGACTTCTTAGTTTTTCCCACACCTCATCACATGCTTCACATGCTAGGTGTTTAACCTATTAAGCCTTAGTGGAAATATCAGAAATGGTATCCTTTTAATCCTCTTTCCAATTACAAGCTCCAGGTGGGGTGTGTTGGTTCATGCCAAATTTTTTTATGGGTTCTATACTCAACTAGCATTGGTACTTGTTGTCTTCCTAGAAATCATGGATACTTCATTTTATTACTATTTAGAGTGCCATTACAGAGCCAAAGATTGCACATATATCCTTTATGTGTGCTCTTCCAAGGCTTTCCCTTGTGTTCTTGGATTAAGCATTTGAAAATTCTAGATCCTAGATGTCCTATTTGTAAGCACCCAAAGACCTTTCTTCATATTTTCTAGTTCTATCAATGATCTCAACAATATTGGAGCTAGATTCATGAATGTTTTTATCTATTTTACACTAGAACCTTTTTCTTGGCATATAATTTTGTTAGTTGATTCACCTAGAATCCCCCTCATATTCTCCTAGATATGGCATGCTTTCAAGATGGATATTTTATTCACTCTCTTGGATGACATAAATGTTCTTTTCACTTAAAACTTTACAATTATAAATATTTCAATGTAAAAGCTTGCATATGCAATAATGTGATTCTGTAGATACAAGTCCAAGACAACAAGATGGCCCTTAAGGAGGCCCACCTTTAAGAGCTTCTACAACATTGGGGTAATACCCTATGTATGGCTGTTAGAGTGCCACCACAATGAAGTTTTTTTGACCACACTCTTCCCCATAGACACCATCATAGCCATGATTCCTCTTCCTGCCACTCATAGACCTTGAGCTCTCAGGAATCCCATTGCTCATTCGGTAGAAGCGATGATGCCAAAAATCATCATTTGACTTCCATTCTACATTTTAGTTTTATTGGTCCCTTATGCTCTATCTCTTCCTCCTACTACTTTTTTTGTTTAACCTACTCCCAGAGGTAACTCTTCATGGCTTATTGTAGCTACCTCTTGCAAGTGGTTTCTTTGGCTAGCCTCGACCATTTTACCTACCAAGGTAGAGGAATATAGGGATGATGATGGGTAGTATATCTCCCACCCACCCATAGATACCATAATTGGATGGAGAAAGGATGATCCAAATGACCCACATCCCTTAGTCAATACCATTTTGGCCATAAAAGGTGGGTAAGTGGACAAAGTTGTGGTACCAAAAGGGAGGTATAAGATGTAATGCCCCACCTAGAGATCCTTGGAACAAGGATAAATATAAGCCAATATAATATTTTTAAAAAATAAGTATGGATGCACATGACATAAAACATACATGGATCATAAAGATCACAATAGAAGACTGAACACACATTTGAACACCAACAGATCTCCAAAGGCCACTACTGACCAAAACGACTAACCATGAAAGGACACAAACAATTTTGAATCTAAAAACATACCAAATTTGAAATGAAATTCTAAGGAATTCAAGAACACCATAAAGGATATCCAAAACACTTCACAAAAACTTTCAGTCAAACCAAAGACTGCCCACTATCTACTTAGACAGGTTTTTCCAAAGCCTAGGCGATACTTTAAGTCAACACTATATGGTACTTTCCAATATCACAAAAAATTTCTAATGAAGGTGTGTGATACAATCAAGGTTTAGGTGACACTTCTCAAGATGGCCTGTGATACTTCACAAGTATCATATGAACTTTCTCTAAGAGGTGTGTGATACAATAGAGTGTCGCACGATATTTTTTCTATAGGCATGCAATACTTTCTAATATTGCACAATTATTCTTCGTTGGGCATGTGATACTTTAAAGTATTGTCCAATGCTAATGCATGGTTTCCCAAGAACAACAAGAAAAGCTCTAAGGAAAAATCAAGGGATAAGACAAGAAATCAGAACCTACACATTGGGGATTATCAGATCCACAGTCAAGACATGGACACTTGAAACAATAACTACTATACTAAACTGCATCTAACCATCTAGCGAAGTAGTAATAGAAAGTACTGAAGGTAATATCACAGTGTACTAAAACAACATTTCAATGAATTGAAAAACCATACTAAGTACATGGTTCCTCCCAACTATAATAACATCATGAGACCCTAAAAGTCCTAGCCATCCCCCATGTGTAACATTCCAAACTACCGACTAGATTTTCAGAGCTAACTTATGAGGATGTCACTACTAAAATGTACAACAACATAAGTATAAGGAAATCTAACATGCTAAAAAGTAAAGCATATGATAATCTTGCAAATCCACTCATCATCTAACATATGATAAATATCATAATATAGGAATGTGTCAATAAAACTAACATCATCTAACATGATATCCAAGCATTCCAATGAAAGCATAAAATACAAGATAACATACTCTAGAACCTAAAGTACAAAGTGTAACACAATCAATGATCGTACTGGAATAAAAAACTGTCTCTGTACACTGGTCCCCAGCAGTGGTGAAGGTAGCTATTCCTCTAACCACATGGAACCCATAGGTCCACTCCCGCTGTGCTGATGGAGATAATGATCCAACCACAAACACACCAAAGAAAACATCCATGACTATCACTCATGCTAGACAATAATGATGACTAAAACCAAGACCATGCAACAATGCAAGTACAATAGGTTCTAGTCAGATGCTCTATGGGTAACTATGTAGGGACTCTTGGTGGAGAGTTGGTAACATGCTAACAAATGATTCCCCTTGGTATTCCCTCAGGAGGCTGACATGCTTTGTCTATGGCTTAACCACATGGACCATGTATCACTAACCATTCCCCTCAGCACCACCCTCGGGAGACTAACTCTAGTAGTCTTATCTTGTTTAATTTTCTAACAATTTTTTATTAGTTATCACTTAATTAGAAACTTCCTAATGCCAACCTAGGTTAGGACACCATGGATGAGTTAGAAGCCCCTCCACCAACCTTACCTGACATACCCATACTCATCACATGATAGTGCCCATAGGCATGCATATTCCCAACCCAACCCCAAATAAACATAATTCCACCAAAATACAAACAGGAGATCGAGCCTTGCAAGTCACCAAAAAAAGGCATGTGCGCATGCTCGTGTGTGGCACACCACTATCACAAAGATCAAACACAAGGGTTGAATGAGAAGACAAGAAGAAATCACACTCAATTGAATAAAAACTTGGGAGGACAGATGTGGCACACATCCCAATGCAACGTAAAAAGTACAACAATGATTTGACTAACATCCTATGGATGATCCAAGTCCATGATCAATAACATACCAAGAAAAGATAAGGAAACTAGGTGACACACAAATCGAGGTAAAAACCCCAAAACTTGAAAATAATGAAATTAAAACCCATTTTCTCTTTGGGCACAAAAGCCATAAAAATCCAATAAATTTTTGGTTTGGACACTGTATGAAAAAATGACCAGCATAACGACTCAAAATCCTGAACCCCCATCCCAAAAATAAGGAAAACGTTCATACCTGACCAACCAGGTAGAACCAACAAACAAAAATGAAGGGGAACTAGTTCTCAACCTCCAAACAAAAAGCTACGAAAAATAGATACATAACTTAAGCTGAAACAAGAAAATGAGAAAGCCTTACTTGACAACCAAAAGGGCTAAAATGAAAAATAGCCAAGTAAAATAAATAACCTATAGATATAGTTGATAATGATGATAAATAAAGGTCTCCTTGAGCTGGATCCAACAAGTCCTTCCTCGCAAAGATCCCATGCTCGTAGCTCCTATAAAAAATAGAAAACCAATACTTCAGAAAAGGATTTCAAAAAAAGCTCTCCAATTTCTAAATTACAAAAGTGAAAAGTGAGGAAATCAATTCCTCTTTCAATACTTATTCACTTTTTGAGTGAATAATTGATTAGGACAAATAACTAGCCAACCTAGTTAAACCCCAAATCAACCCAAATGAAAATAGGCTATTCCTAGTAATAGGAATTTATCTATGGAAAAGCTAACAAAAATTAAATTCAATAAATTTTAAAGCCTAAAAACCAAAAATCATAAAACTTGCCTTAACAACTTTTGTGACAATGCGAACTACTAAATGCATAGACATGCTCACTGGTCTAGTCACATAATGCAATGGATTTCAAATTTAATCAAAATTTCCATAAGGTTTAATTAAACAATTAAATAAGGATACGTCAACCATACAAGGATGACATTGGCAAAAGATGAATAGTTGAATCACCATCTCCAAGTGTCATTGCCAGGGATATAAATCCTGCACACTAAAACACATGATCAAGTGCAATTGCATATAATATCATAGCCAAAGCAATAAATGCATTAATTACTTAATTTAACCATTTACTCAATTATACTAAAATAATCTATTTACATCACTCATGTTCGTATAAATCATAATGAAACAAGAATGAAGTAAATCACCATAGTATAAATCCACATATAACCAAATCAGAGATATATCCAAGATACCAGATAATTAGATATCATCATAAACCTACTATCATCTCAAAATGGCATCAACATGTAGCTATGATAAATTGAACAACAGTAGTGAAACATCTATGATATTGAAATTAAGGTACAACATCCGACCCTCAATTCATCTCAAATGAAACATAACAAGAGTATCAAATATCTCTCGAATCAAAATATAATAGGGTATAGACTACAAATATGAGAGGCACTACATAAGATGCCACTTCTTTTTTTTGAAATCAATAATTTTTGAACTTCGACAAGAATTTGAAGATAGCTACACTCAGAGTTTCTATATATGACTAAAATAAAAAGGTGTAGTCCTTTGAATCTAGTTTCTAAACTACCTTTTTTTTTAAATGACAGAGTTTAATGTCCTTAAAAAGGGGTCCAAATAGAGTGGTACTTCTTTTTTAATAAAAACATAACATAGTGTGAAGTGTGTTCCCCCTTAATTTTTTTTTTTTTTTTCAAAATTCTTTAATCACCCTGGTTAGAAGTTACCTAACACCTTGTATTTTATGCCATATTTTTGGGTAATTTTTAAATGTATATATTATTTTAAAATTTTTTTAAGTGGATACATCCAAAAAACATGAAATGTCTATGTGCTCCCCTTAAAACTCTTTAAGAACTAATAAAAAATCAAAAACTTATATTTTTTAAAGTGTGTAGAATGGAGTCTAGTTTCTAAAAAACTAACTTGTTGTAAAATCAAACAAATGAGCTAAAATCTAACCCCAAATACCACACCTTGGTTTTTTAGAGGAGAAAAAAATACACTCAAAAGAAATTATTGTTGAAAGGCTTAAAATAATTTGAATTCAAAATAAATTAAATGGTTATATAGATAACACATAGATTTGCAATATTATGTAACATGATTTTATTGATATTCAACCATAGTGAAACTTGATGGAGAGAACACAAGAAAAGTTAAGGATTTTTGGTATGCTTGCTGAAAAACACATCTCACACCAGCTTGAGACCACCAAACCTTTGGGTTGGATCTCCAAGGAAAATCCAAGTCTTGGGCTTCATAAATTCTAATGCATTATGAAGTGCATACACCCTATAGTGCAATTTTACTATTGCTTGTGTATGCTATCTAAAATATAGTGTGAGTGCACTATAGTATGAAAAAAATATAGAGTGTACATGCTACTTATGAAATTTACATAGGAAAAAGAGAGGGATGGGGGAGGGAGAGAAGGGGATATGAAGAGAGAGGTGGAAAATGAATAGCTAGAGAGAGAGAGAGAGAGAGAGAGAGAGAGAGAGATGCAGAGAATGGGGTAGGAAGAGAGAGGGTATAGGATTGAGAGGGGATAGGATGATGAGAGTGAGATATCAACATTAAGATAGGATGGAGAGAGAAGGGAATATGAAGATAGAGGGAATATTATGGAGAGAAAAGGAAGTAGGGGATAGGAAGAAGAATATCGAATATGATGGAGGGAGAGAGAGAGAGAGAGAGGGAGGTAGGGGTGGGGGGGGGGGGGGGGAGAGAGAGAGAGAGAGAGAGAGAGAGAGAGAGAGAGAGAGAGAGATGCAAAGAATGGGGTAGGATTGAGAGAATGAGATTAGGAGATATCAATATAGAGATGGGATAGGATGGGAAGAGTGAGAGAGATCAACATTAAGATAAGATAGAGAGAAGGGAAATGATAGAGAGAAAAGGAAGTAGGGGATAGGATATGGTGTAGATAGATAGATAGAGAGAGAGAGAGAGAGAGAGAGAGAGAGAGAGAGAGAGAGAGAGAGAGAGAGAGAGAGAGAGAGAGAGAGAAGGGGTAGGAATAGAGAGGGGATAGGATGGAGAGAGAGTTAGAGAGAATGGGATAAGATAGAGATAGAGTGAAAGAGAATGGGATAAGATTGAGAGCTCAAAGGGGGTATGAAGGGAGAGGGAATAAGATGGGGAGAAAGAGAGAAGGGGATAGGAGGAAGGAGAGGGGACATGATGGATAGAATAGGGGATAGGATAGAGAGGAAAGGAGAAAATTTTATATTTATATAGTGTGACTGCACTATTTAAAAGCACAAAAAATATTGGTTAAATAAGAATGTGACTGTTAAGATAGAGCCACATTCTCTATTTTGTGTTTTTTCTTTTGTACTTTTATGACAAAAATGTGGTTTTCATGGTGCTAGAAGTCAAAAAGAACTTTTCATGGTGTTGGAAGTACCAAATTTAACCATTTTCTACACTATTTCAAGTGTTAATCAATATTACAACATATTTGAAGTTAGTGCAATACTTTTTAATGTACATTGTGACTGCATAGACAAATTTTATTCTAATTTGACAAGTTGTAATATACTATATTCATTAGTATCATTGTACTTTGTATGTTTGAATGATTTGACATATAAAAATCATCATCACGACAAGGACGAAATAAAAGACTCAAACATTGGAAGAAAAGGGGAGAGATTTGGCAATTAAAAGAGATAAAATGGGAGCAT
>CM053787.1:390498037-390730537 GCA_028749045.1 Cupressus sempervirens | reverse complement strand
TTTTTCTCACTGAGCATGGAGAGTTCTTTTGCACATGGTTGACCTAGGTATTCCCAAGATGTATTATATTTCTTTCAAAATGGAAAAAATGCTCAAAAGTGTTCATATGTGGTGCAACCCCCCCACCCAACCCTTGGATTTCACTCCTCAAACCAAATAACTATATTTCCTTCTTTAAGTGGTTATTTCCTTATAGCCTTATTTCAATTGCTTTCCTCGATTTTCTCTCAAACCTTCTATATAAAAACCCAACAAATTGGTGATTCAAACTCTATTTGTGTATTTGTGTAAGAACCCAAAATACCAACTTCCATCTCTGTCAAATTCCCTTTCAGAAGTGTACAAAATCAATGGCTTAATAGGCCTAATTACATCACATCGATGAAGAAAGTATAATAAAATGGATTGGAAATGGCCATAAAATGAGTGAAATAGTTAGAGAACAATAAATTTATGTTAAATCCCAAATTTATAATCTTAACTCAAACATGCATACAAGTTATAACACATTTTGTGCAAGTTATAAGACATTTTGTCACTTTTCTTCTTAGTAAATAGATAAATCTACCCGGTAGGGCTCACTACCATAAATCAGATTTAATTTATACATAAATAAGAATTTTAAAATTATTAAATAGACCCTCTAAACTTCTCAAATCCAAAGGGTCATTTTATTTTTCTAGTTACAAATGGAGAATACTGGATTTCTTTTTGAAGTCATCAATTTCTAAAAAAATATTTCCTCCTTGCAGAGATTTGTGCTTTTCTCCCACATATGATCGAGTTAGAATCTGGAATTGGTTCATTGGAAAGCTAAATTGATGACCTTTCCAACCATGAAAGTTTCAAACCTTACATGGGCTGTACATGCACATGCCATAGCTCAGAACAACACAGAACAATGAAACATTTCAAAAAATTTAAGCTTCTTTTTATCTTAACCAACTAAATCTTATTGCAATTTCTTCATTTATTATTTTCCAATATTTTTACATCACTTCCAACACAAAAAATAGACCTTGTTATGAAGTTTTTCTATTTATTTCTTATATCTATTAAAACCTTAGAACCTCAAACTTGGTGCATTAGAAATCTAAAATGGTGCTCTATACATCCATGGTGATCTCTTACTATGACCAACCCATATATGTTTGCACCAAGGTTGCAAACAACATTTTTCACTGTAAAATAAAGTATTTCAGTCTACTATTCCCCACACATTCAAAATGATACAAAAACATCAGAGAGAGTTTGACTCAATCATTTCTAGGTATATAAACATGATTTGAGGCTATTCATGTCCTCACATACCCAAAAAACATTTGGTCTTTTCTTGTTGTCAAAAACTTGCATAGTTGCCATATTGCAACTTTTGCAATTTGCAATAAAAATTGATAAAATTATCATCTTTTGCACACAATGGGAAAAAAGCCTTTTAAATAAATCTTAAATACATCCTAAAGGAATCAATTAACTAGGAACAACATGACTAGCATAGATTTTGCAGTGACAAAGAGAAGTTAAGGGTTCACACCAAGAATTATTGATGAAATTATAAGGAATTTGATGTTATGACTATAGAAGTCAGATTTAAACCTTATTAAGGCATTGATTTTATGATGGAATATTTTTCTCGATGTTTATTACAAGTTGAAATGATAGATTGTGTGTAGGAGGTGAGTTTCAGTCAGGAAAACTAAAATCCCCAGTTGTAGAGGGTTATTGATGAGGGTTTAATCATTAGTGACATTAAAAGGGGTGACTAACCAAATAGTCTTCAAAATCATTAGTTTTAAAACCTCTGGAGATACTTTTTGGAGTTAGGTAGTATTTGGAAAAGTTACAAAGGTAGTGTTTTGGAAAAGTAGGTTAATTAAAGCACAAGATTTGTGGTACAGTCACAATTTACCCTTTTCTCCAAAGTAACCATATCTGAATTTTATATGTGATGTGAAGATTCCAAATAGGTTTCTAAATCCACTTTTATATTGTTGGGTGTTTTGGGAAAGTTCCTTAAAGAAGGTCATAAATAGGCATTGGAAGCCTAATTGAGGGCTAATATGCTAGAACATGGTAGTAAGGAGGAATTGAATCCAAGGGAGTTTTGGGTGTTTAGAAATTGTCAAAAAAAGTTAATATGAGTTGGAATAGACCATATGAAGGATTGATCTTAGTCTTGGGTCTTGATCTTAGTTTGGGTTGAATTAAGAATAAGAAGTTATTGACCTATCAAGAAACATTGATACATAATTGATTACCTATTCAAATGAAGAATATGTAATTCATTAAAAACTACTGCATTTAGGACATCTACATTATCAAATACAAAAGTCTAATCCATATCAAACACATTAGTGAAAAAAATTGTTGATTGATTGTCAGCCATAAAACACTGTTAAACAATACACCAATACATTTTCCAACATATGAATATGAAATTGTTTGAGTGTAACATGTTATGACTATCAATGATAAATTATAATATGAAATTGTTTAAGTATAACCTATTATGACTATCAATGAGAAATTATAGAAACTTTTCAAGTGATCATGGTAGTATCTCATAGGCCATTGTTTACATTCTTTATATCAAGAAACATGCCATATTCCTTTATCAAAATAATATACCAAAAGATAAACTACAACCAAAGAATGTTGGCATAATAAAAGCATATTCATGTGCCAAGTAATATATATCTACACTAAAATATAATCATACCATATAAAAAATTGAGCATACCATGCCAAAACTAATCATACCACGTGAACATGAAATCTAACAGATAGTTAATCTTTTAGTTGAATACATATCTATACCTGTAAGTGCTTTTGACAAGAAGGACAATAGTCATCAAGGGAAAAAATCAAGGGCAATACTATAAACCATATTCAAGATGAGGAAAAAATGTAAAATAGCCAAATTAAACTTAAGCTGGTGTAAATAGGACACAAAATAGAAATGTGATAAGATATATATTTTGATAAGCAAGATAAACAAGGTAGATATCCAACAATGTCATACATTAATAGTCTGATACATCAACTATATGTCCAATAATGTCATACATGAAATATATTTTGAATATGTCATACATTAAATCTAATATACAAAAAAGTAATCAAATATAAATCAAGTTGTGTATGTCGAATATATGTCAAAAATGACATACATCTTGAATATAATATGCAAAATATATGTCCAATAACTTGTATAGGCATACAATGTGCATCCCTATATCTACTCCTTCCTGCTATGGGAAGAAAAAAAATCCCTAGTTGTCTTCAATCATGAGGGAGATGTTCTTGATGAGGAGGTCTTCCTAACATGCTTACTTGTCCATCAGTCTAGACCCTTTTGTAACTTGATCCATTACAATGAAAGTTATATGTGAATCAATAACTATTATACATAAGAAATGAAATATATGTAAATATTTCTTACCTTTAGCTAATAATTACTCTCTACATCCACTTAGGGACACATGGATGATTAAGAGTTATGAGAACCTACAACAATGATCAAATAATCACTGAATCATAATTATGAATATCATATCTTAATTTTAATACTAACTATTGTAAATAATAAATAAAATTATGAAAAATCTTTCATACCTATTCAGTGGCTCAAAACTATAACAACTTTCTAATTAATAGACTTACAAAGATGTGGAGAAGTCTTTGATGTTAATAGATGAAAATGATACAACACAAGATTTATTTTTAGTTATGAAGAATACATATATTTTTATAGCACATCATCAATTAAAAAATTTAGGTACCTTTGTGAATGTAGCACCATGTCCTTCATTTTATGGTGTCGATGCCAAAGGTGCAACATTTACCTATTGCACATGTAATAAAGCCAATGTAATCATTTTGTGAAGTTTATATGGTCATTATACCATTTTATGTAATGGGATCATGAATAGTGTTATGTAATTGGAGAATTAATTTCGTTTAAGGTTATTTTTAATTGATGTAATATGAAAGAGTTGATGTAATAAGTTCATTTTGATCTTACCATGATGTAATATGGGTCATTTGGGGTAATAGTGTAATATTGAGTCAAAAAATGTAAACTTGTTAAAAGTTGTCATTCTTGGCCTAGAGGGCTAAATTAGGAGTTTATTGGGTAGATTATGATTTTAATGGTTTTAAATATGTTATAAGGTAATTTGAAGACTATTCCAAGTGATATTGGGTTCATTAGCTTAGTGGTTGTCAAAGTTGACAATTTGTTGTCAACTTGACAATATTTCCAAATTTTAAAAAACGTATGATCAGTTAGCTATAACTAATCATGCTTGGTTTATCTTGGGATTTTTTAGTTTTAGGAGTTGGAATAGAGTCTTTTTATGATGTGGATGAAAAGGAAATATATAATGGAATGTGGATTTGATCAATGCAATGATGGTTGATCACAACTTCAAGGTGCATGGTGAAAGAGGGTTTGATGAGAAGCAACACATCTATATCTGAGAGTATTTATTGAACAATGGATACATTTTATGTTGGATTATGCTGATGAAAGTTCTTTAAAAAGTGTTTGAACTTGTGGTTTGGTGTTATGGGGTTGGAGGGTTGATTTCAAAAAAGACCTATCTTAGAGTATTAAAAAGGAGGATTTATAAATGAGAGTGAAGATGAGCATGGATACTCATATAAAATTGAAAAATGTGTTGATTTAAACCATTGATTAAGATTTTTTCATAGTTTGAAGGTTTGGTAGTAAGAGGAAAAAGATTTTCTTAGTAAATGGAGGCTAATTAGGCCTAATTTGATGGGTGCAAGGCATTGGAACCATTCACTAGTCCAACATATCTTATATTGAGTTTGAGATAATTTTCCAACTTTGAAAAGGGTATCTGGAACCCTATTTAGTTTTGAAGTTGTTTGGAATATATTTGTGAAAATTATTGATTACCCGATTTGGAGGGCTACTAGGAATGATCCTAGAAAGAGAATTTTGGTATTAGGAGTTAAAACAATACCAATTATATATGGTTTGGGAACTTGTATTCAATTTTTTTGAAGTGTGATGGAACACTTACAAGGATCAAAGTCATCCATTTGAGTAGGGATCAAGTATTGGATTAATCAAGGGAATAAGGGTTGTGCCCAAGGTCAAGAGTGAACATTGAAATAAGGATTCATGTGATGTGGGTCTTGATAGATGCTTGAGATAGGTGAAATTGTTAAAAAAATAGTTTTGTATATTGTTTTAGTCACAAAAAAGTTAGGGTTTGACCTTTGAGATGCACCTAGTTCCTTGTGGGTGTGCCAAGAAATTATGAAAGCAATGAGTTCAACTAGGATTCCTTGGAGGTGTATTAGAGGGATCTACATCAAATTCATGAAAAATAATATACTATAGACATACCAATTAAAATGCATTAGTACATGTATATACCTATGGGGAAAATGAAGTCATCAGAAAGTTATGTGACCGCAAGTCAACATCACCATGACCACTCTGACTCTTATATGATCATAATAAGATAAATCAATTAATTATTCCTTCATTTCTTAAATAAACATACCGAGTTGAATCAAAGTAACATGCAAACAAATGTACCTCTAGATGAGCGGTATCATGTGCACACTTAGAGTTCAATGTGAATTTTGATGGTCCACCACAAAAGTAATACACATGGATAAAAGTCTTGAGTCAACCATTCATATGATTACATTATAAATAGATGTCTTAATTTAAATGATTAAACCAATACATACCTATGGAGTCGTTGATATAGCATAACATGGGGTCAGGAGATTGGTACTAGTGCTATCAACACTCTATCCCTAAATTTTGGAAACATCATGACATATTAATTTATTAGTCATTCATGTACATATGAGATCTGATCAAACAAGTTTACTTTAATTTTAAATATTTAGTCATGTATCAATGCCAAATGTGTCAAACTGGTTTAAATTAATTATTAATATTTACTTGTGTATCCTTATTGTCTCTACCAAAAGTGCTAGATGTGCTCAGAGCTCCACATGACATGCACATATGACCTCCTTCAAACTAATGAGGTTCATCCATAGGAAAAGGAGTGACACATTGAATGAGGCTCTGAGTCAAAGCACTAATAGTGCCTAGTGTGTCAACCTCTACATGCTCCTTCACAAAAGAAGGAACAATAACATGCTCCACCTATGGCTTTCCAATAGGTTCCTTAACTCATTGGGTTCATGGTGTGCCCTTGACCTCTCAAGTGATGACTCTACACCTCTACCCTAAGAATCCAACATATCAAAATAATTTGGGATCTTTCCAAGGATAAACTCACAAAACAATTTCATAAAGAAATAATTTTGAACCTCGTGATTATTACAAGGAGGGGCATCAAACACAATCCACCATCTATCATAGAAGTTATTTTTTCTATCTTCACTAATGCACCAATGGACAAGAAACCTCATAGTTATAGTTCTCAGGGTGTTTTGTTCTCTTGGCTTTCTGAACAAAGCACATATGTTATCTTTTGTAATTTTCTTCTTTTTAACATCATCATAGGATAATTTATTAAGATAATATCTTTTTTTTTTCTTCTCTCTTATTATTCCATAGATTCAACTAGTCACTAATAGATTCTACAAGAGTCACAATGGTCCCAAGGGATTATACCAATTGTGCCCTACTAGGATTATTTTGAATCAAATTCTTTAGCCTCCTAATAATTGATTCTAATTCAGTTTCTCCTCTTTCAATTTCATTAAATAAATTATCTTGGGTCCTTGGAGGAGGTAATGGAAGTTGTTCTTTGTTAGGAAGGTTTTGAGGTTCATTTTGTGGAGGGTTTGGTGGTGGATAATGTTAAATTGGTGGATTATTTTTAGGAGCATTAGGTGGTTAATTTTTTACATTACATGACAATTAAACATTAGTATTTTTAAAAACTAAAAAAACCTAAATCAAAAGTGATAAAAAAACATAAAATTTAGCTAAAACAATGGTTACAAATCATACCGCTTCCACCATTTGGAACTTTTGATGACATGAAGGCATTTTTGGGAAGATTTGGTGATGAAATAAGATTGAAATGATGTGTTCAAACTCCTCAAATAAGAATATGCCAAATAGAGGAAAAATGAAAAGAAATGAGGAATAACCCTCGGGTTTTCCAATTTATAAGCTTTTTTGAGAGCATGATCACACAATAGGTCAATTACGCTATGCAGTGTGTGTTGTTCCTACTACAGGTCAGCATACTAAGAGTGGGGTGGGAATTAGTATACTTTCTAGTTTAATTTTCTTACTCTAAATCACACTTCACATTTTTTTGTGGGTTTGTGCTAGCTATAACTTAACCATTCAAGATTAAGTAGAAACAAAGAACATGAAAATAGAAACACATAACATAGTATTTATCTTGTAGAAACCCTACTAGCATAAAATCTAGAGTATCTAAAAACTAGAGTATCGAAGTCGATCCTCACAAAGCTTGCACTCTTCTAAAGTGCACTCCTTGTTAGAATATTATAAAGACATTATTAGGTGTCACTTGATTAAGGGATGTTTTATAAGACATGTTGAATTCTTTCCCTATTAGGAGCAACCTAGTTATAACACAAGTTAATGTGTAAGTAAAAAATAGGTAATGATCTAACACATAACTACTAAACTTATCTTGAAATAGATCCTTCTTCATCTCTATTGATTTGTATGGAACTATGCGCTACCTTCTCTTAGCTTGACATGTGTTCTTAGCTCTCCTTTATCTTTCACATGATAAAATTGTATAGTTAGGGTTTTCTATCCTCTCCTCACCATGACAACTCTATGAAAGTGACTTGGCTCTTATCACTCTCCTTCACTCCTTGATATTCCACTTAGCTCGTCTCTTCTAGATCTTTGGCTAATCACTTGATAATCTAACCTTTCCCATTTCAACTCTGCCTCCTTTTATACTTTCTTCCAACTTTACTTGGAATCCCTAATCTATAAATTCAAATTTTGGAATCTCACCCCTACTACTAGCTCATCTTCCCCTTTGTTCTTCTACTTCTTCTCCTCTCAACTTCTCCTCGTTTGAAAACAATGCTAAAGGTGACCATCTTTTCTTGTCTATTGGTCTGTCGATTGGTCCTCCTATCAAGTAGTCCCTAGCTCTCATCAATCCACATTTTGACTTCTTGATTTCTTAATCATGGATTGATGTTTCCCTTTTTGTGCTTAGTTCAAGCTAGATAGGGGTAAGACCCCTAATATTTCTCTTAGATACTCAAAAGTATCCTTTTGAAGAGGCTTTGTGAAGATATTAGCCAGTTTCTCCTTGTTTGGTACATATTCCAACTTGGCCTCTTTCACTCGCATTCGTTCCCTCCAAAAATGGTACTTAATGGATATGTTCTTTATTTTTGAGTGCATAACTGGGTTTTTATATATATTGATTACACTAGTGTTATCAAAGTTGATAACTACCAGTTCCTCCATTTCCTATTGATTTGCTTCAAGTAGTTGTTTGATCCAAACAACCTAAGTGCAATTCATTGCTATAGAAACATATTTTGCTTCAACTATTGACTGTGACATGTAGTTCTGCTTCTTGTGGGTCCATGTTACTAGTCTATCTCCAAGAAACAATGCACCACCTATTGTGCTCTTTCTATCATCAATTTTCCCCACCCAATCAACATCAGTGAATATGGTGAGCTCAAAGTTACTATGCAAGAATACCATCATCCATACTCTTCAGTACCCTTTAGATACCTAAAGATCCTCTTCACAGCTACCATGTGTGATTCCTTTGGGTTGGCCAAAAATCTAGCCACTAGCCTAATTGCGTGTGCTATGTCTGGTCTCTTTTGCATGACATACTGAAGTTTACCAATAATGGATTGGTAAAATGACTCATTTACATCTTGTAGAAACAAATCACCATTGGAGTGTTTGCCAATTTTTCTTCCTCCATACTGAACATCTTTAGTATTTCCTTCACATATTTTGTCTTCCCTATGAAGTTCCCTCTTTTTTACTAGGACACTTGATGTTTGATGAAGAACTTTATTTCTTTGATCATGGTCATTTCAAACCCCTTCTTCACAACTTTAGAAAAAGTATTACTTATCTTATCATCTCCTCCAAAGATGATATCATCTACAAAGATCTCTACAATCAACAAGATTATTTATGTTTCTTGTCTCATGTATATATTATAGTTGTCACTAGTTCTCATGAATAGAATCTTTATGAAGTATGAGTTAAATCTATCATACCATACTCTTGGTGCTTAGTTTCATCCATATAGGACTTTTATTAGTCTACATACCTGGTTTCTACCTTCTCCATTCTCAAAGCTCTCAGATTGCTTGATGTATACCTCCTCTTCTAGTGTTAGGATTAAACCACAGATAGAAATAACAATTACATGCAAATATAACTAATATCAAAAAATAATAGATCACATAGAAAAGAACACAAGAAACCAAGATTTAACATGGTTCACACAAACCCTGGGCCATGTCTACCAAATAGCAAGTCTAATATTTTACGATCCAATGATTACAACCTAATTACAATCCGTAATCCCTTATAGCTCAATATTGCTGCAACAACCAATTTTGTATCACCTTATGAAATAATCCCTAACCCTAAGCTATTTTATACAAGTATTTTTACCACTTTAGGGTTATAATTAATAATTACATGTCAGCCAAAAATCTTGATAAAATAGGGCGCACATTTTTTTTGGGGCGATGCCTTGAGCCCCAAAGAATTTATGAAGTATGTACAGTACTTTCTTGATCAGTCACCACAAACTAACAATCTCCCACGTGGGGACTAATCAAGTTCCACACTAAAAAACAATCTCCCACTTGGAGACTAATCTTGTAGCTATGCCACTACTCCATGAGGCTCCCACTGGATCAAACCACCCTGGACTCTATTGTTGTTTTATTCATGTTCAGTCTAGAAAGACCAACCAAAGATGAAGACAAGTTTAGCTTCTCCCTTGTTACTACCTTTGTCAACATATTTGCTAGATTTTCATCTATATGTATCTTATCCAGCTTTAACTGTCCATCCTCCAAAACTGATTGAATGAAATGGTACCACAATTGTATGTGTTTTGTCTTTGAATGTAGAGCTGAATTCTTCACAAGATGAATGGCACTCTAAGTATCTATAAACAAATAATTATCCTTCTAAGGATGTCCTAATTATTCCAAGAAGAACTAAATCCATATCATCTCCTTGGCTGCCTTTGTAGCAGCTACATACTCTGCCTCTATAGTGGATAAAGCATTAACCTTTTGTAATCGAGAAACCTAGCTCACGACTGCCCCACATACAATAAATACATAACCTGTAGTGCTCCACCTGGTATCAATATCCCTGACCAAATCTAAGTCAACATAGCCCTGTAAAGTAGTAGTAGAGCCCCCAAAGTGTAAACACTTATTGGATGTTCCTCTCAAATATTTGAGAATCCATTCAACTACATTCCAATACTCAATTCCTAGATGACTCAAATACCTACTAACAACTTCCATTGCATGTATAATATCTGGCCTGATACATACCATAGCATACATCAAGCTTCCTATAGCTGAAGCATAAGGTACCTTGGACATCTTATCCTCCTTTTCTTGTGTCTTGAGACACATCTCCTTAGTCAACTTCAAATGACCAAGTAAAGGTATGCTGACAACTTTAGCATTCTCCATAAAGAAATGTTGCAACACCTTCTCAACATAATCAGCCTAAGATAACATCAATTTTTTGTTCTTCCTATCTCTGCAAATCTTCATACCAATGATTTGTTTTGCTACCCCCAAATTCTTCATAGAAAATGCATGTGCTAACTAGCATTTCAGCCACTTAATATGATCCATGTTAGACCTAGCTACAAACATATCGTCAACATATAAACATAAAATAATGTAGCTGTCATCATCCAACCTCTTAACATAAGCACAATGATCTGAATGATACTTATTGTATCCATGCTCATGCATAAAACTATCAAATTTTAGATACCATTGCTGAGGTGCTTACTTCAAGCCATATAAACTTTTTTTCAATTTGCACACTAAGTTCTCCTTACCTTTGACCTCAAATCCTTGTAGCTAAGCTATATATATCTCTTCATCCAAATCACCATGAAGGATGTTTTAACATCAAGATGCTCTAAATGCAAATCTTTAGTAGCCAAAATACTTAATACAATACAGATAGAAGTCATTTTAACAATAGGAGAAAATATCTCATCAAAATCAATACTTTTTTTTTGTGCAAATCCTTTTACAACTAACTTGGCTTTAAATTTTTCCATACCTCCTTCCTCTTCTTTCAACCTATAACCCACTTATTTTGTAAAGCCTTTTTACCTACAGGAAACTTGTATAAATCCCATGTCTTATTCTTCAACAAAGAGTCCATTTCGTCTTTCATTGTAGACTCCCACTGAATCTTAGTATCCACCTACACGGCTTCATCATAACATTCAGGTTCACCAACATTAGTAAGTAAAATTAAATACAAAGAGGGAGAAAATCTTTTTGGAGGTCTAATTTGCCTTGTTGATCATCTAACATTCACTGGTGTGTGTGGTATTTTTTGTCGCTATTGTTGTACATCATGAGGAATGGTTGGAACATCATCTTTTGGAGTATCATCTAGCACTACATAATCATCTTCTTTTTTCTAATGTTGCTGAAATAGATCTTTGTACAACACTTTCTCATTGAATATGACATCCTTGCTTCTTACAATTTTATGATTTTCAAAATCTCAAAGCCTAAAACCAAATTCATTAATTCCATATCCAAAAAATACACATTTCTTTGACTTAGCTTCTAGCTTGGTTCTATTTTCAGAATCTATGTGAAGAAATGCTTCACAACTGAAGGTTTTTATAAAATAATAACTCACCTTCTTACCAGTCCATGCTTCCTTTGGAATACCACAACCAAAAGGAGTAGAGAGACCCCTATTAATCAAATATGCAATAGTATTGGTAGCCTCTACCCACATGTATAAGGGCAACCCAACATGCAGCCTCATGCTTCTTGCACACTCCATGATAGTCATGTTCATGTGTTCAACAACTCAATTTTCCTGTGGAATCCTTGGAACAATTTTCTATCTACAAATACCATTAGTGGAGCAATAATCTTCAAATTCATGACTACAATACTTACCACCATTATCAGATCTAAGACATTTTAATTTTTTACCAGTCTCATTTTCAACCAAGCATTTCCATTTCCTAAAAGTTTGAAATACATCAAATTTTTGTCTAAGGAAATAAACCCATACTTTTCTAGTTGCATCATCAATAAATGGTACATAATAATGAGAGCCTCCAAGGGAAGATACCTGAGTTGGTCCGCATACATTAGTATGCACAAGCTCTAATTTCTCCTTTTTTTTTTCCTTCCTAGTCTTCACAAAACTCACTCTCTTTTATTTTCCATACACACAACTTTCATAGAAATCCATATTAACACATTTCAGACTTGGTAAAACATTCTTTGAATGAAGTACGTTCATACCTTTCTCACTCATGAGCTCAAGTCTGTTGTGCCATCACATTGTATAAGAATTTATAGTAGCTATTTGTTCTCCCTGCTCAACTATAGTAACTATTCCTGAACATTCATTTTTCTTTGAAACAATTAAAGTAGAAGGAACAATATGACATGTACAAAGATATAAGGTGCCTACTTTCACACCTTTTGCTACTATAAGGGAACCTTTTGAAACCTTCCAATTTTTATCATTAAAAGTAACTACACAACCCTCATCACCGAGTTGCCTTGCTAAAATTAAATTCCTACTCAGCCTTAGAACATGTCTTACCACATGTAGTAGCCAATGATTCCCATTCTAGAACTTAATATTAACTTTTCCCTTTTCAATAATCTCACAAGGCTCATTATCCCCCAAATAAAAATGTCCAAAATCCCCTTGGACATAATCAATGAAATAACCTCTATGAGGTGTAGCATGAAATGAAACACTAGAATCTAAAACCCATGAATCATCAACACTTTCCAAAGACGGAAGCAAATCATCCTCTTCAAATTTTTTACTTACCACATTTACCTCCTTGTCTCCATCTGGTTTATCTCCTTCATTTTTTTTTTGATTCCAATAATCTTTCTTTTTATGCCTTGGTTTCCCATAGTACCAGTAGTCATTTGGTCCTCTCGATTGTGACATTCTCCCCTTTGACTTTCCTCTTGATTTTCCATGATTTCTAGAATTACTTCCTCTCTTAGTCGTTCTACCTTTGCTTTGTGCATTCAAAGCACTTCCTGATGTAGATCCACTTAAGGATTTCCTATGAGTTTTCTCACTCAAAAAAACACTGATCACATCATCATATTTTAGGGTACTAGATCCAAGAACATAATTACTCATAGCCATTACCAAGCCATTCAAACTTTTAGGCAAAGAACACAAAATCAAGAGTCCTATTTTCTTCATCAAAATTGATACCCATAGAAGATAACTGACTAGTAATAGTATTAAACTCATTTAAATGATCTGCAACAAATCCACCTTCTGCCATTTTCATATTAAATAAACACTTCATGAAAAATACCTTGTTTGAAGCAGAGGGCTTTTTATATAGTGTCGCTAGGGTTTTCATCAACTCTTATTTTGTCTTTTCTTTTGTAATATTAAATGCCATCAATGGTGCTAGGCATAATTGAATGCTTCCAAGTGCCTTTCTATCCAAAAGATCCCATTTGTCATTTGACATAGATCCCTGATTCTTGGTTTTGCCTTCCAACGGCTTCCATAAATCCTTCTGATATAGATAGTCTTCCATTTGCATTTTCCATAACTAGAAGTTTTGTCCATTAAACCTATCAACCCTTAGCTTACCCTCATCTACCATCGCTCCCACTCAAGTGTGAGGCTCCCACTCAACCATGAGACTTTCCTATAGAGGATAACTAAAAACCAACCTCACTCTATTACCACTTGTTAGGATTAAACCATAGACATAAATAAAAATTACATGCAAATATAACCAATATCTAAAAATAATAGATCACATAGGAAAGAACACAAGACACCAAGATTTAACATGGTTCACCCAAATCCTGGGCTACATCCACCAAATAGCAAGTTCAATATTTTTATGATCCAGTTATTACAATTTGATTACAATTTGTAATCCCTTACAGCTCAATACTATTGCAAGAACCAATTTTTTATCACCTTATGAATAAACCCCTAACCCTAAGCCCTTTTATAAAAGTATTTTTACTACTTTATGGTTATAATTACTAATTTCATGTCAGCCAAAAATCCTGATAAAATAGGGCCCAAATTTATGAAGTATGTACAATACTTTCCTGATCAGTCACCACAAACTAACATCTAGAACTCCATTTAGGAATGTAGACTTTATGTCCATCTGATATAATTTGAATATATTATATGATGCAAATTCCAAGAGTATCCTAACTCCTTCCAATCTGGCTACTAGTGCAAAGTTTTCTTTGTAGTCTATGCCTTCCTCTTGTACATAGCCTTTGAAAATAGGTCTAACCTTGTTTATGACTACCTCTCCATTTTCATTCATCTTATTTTGGAACTCCCATTTTGTACTAACAATGTTCTTGTCACCTAGTTGGATAACTAAGGTCCATGTATCATTCTTTATTACTTGATCAATTTCCTCTTCTATGAAATTTTTCTATTTTGCATCTTTTAGATTCTCTCCTACAATTTCGATCTCTATGTGTGAAAGTAGACACCCTATCTCTCTCACCTTTATCCTAGTTACCACTCTAGCATCCTTGTCACCAATGATATGATCTTCTAAGTGATGCCTCCTCGAATACTTTGCTAGCATTGGTTCTCCTTTGGGTGCCTCTTCTCTTTGTTATTTAGGTCAAGCTTCTTCTTGAGTTGGTACAACCTCTTGTATATGTTCCACCTCTACCAGTACCCTTTCCATTGTATCACTTAGAAGGATGTACTCAAACTTCTTGTAATCTTCTAATTAAATCTTGATGTCTTCCCCATTCTTCTTTGAGAATTCATTCACCCGTACATTGGTAGATTTCACAATCTTATTTTTCCAAAGATTCATACACTCGTATTGTCTTCTCTTGATAGAGTATCCCACAAAGATACCTTCAATACTTTTAGGCTCTAACTTTCCTTGGTATTCATCCCTCTTGATATAACATCTCTTTTAGTAACTAACATATGGTGTGTGACCAAACCACAGGTCAAAGGGAGTCTTCTTTGTCCCTTTCTTCACTTGTACCCTTTTTAAGGTGTACACAACTATGCTTACAACCTCTCTCTAGTAGATCTATGCAACATTATTTTGGCTCATCAATCTTCTAGCATTGCTAATGATAATTTTGTTTCTTCTATCTACAACACCATTCTGTTGACGTGTCCTAGAAATTGACTTTTTTTAATGATTCCATGCTCCTCACAGTAGCTTTCAAACTATTCCAAGGTGAACTCAACTCCTCATTCTAAGCTCAAGAACTTCAATTCTCTACATGTCCCCCTTCCACTTTTTCTTTATATACTTTGAACAAATGGAAGGCTTCTTACCTTTTTTTTCAAATAATTAGTCCACATCATTCTAGAGAAATCATCAACAAAAAACATAAAGTACTTGTCATGAGATACACTCTTTGTCCTCATGGGACCACATGAGTCAATATGAACTAGATCTAGTACATGTTCAAAAGTAAATGATTTTCTAGGGAACCTTGAACTTTCCAACTTTCCCAATTGACAATCTTTACACATAATATAGTTAGGTTTAGTAATAGGGGTTAGACCCCTTACATAGTTCATCCTTCCTACTTTGATAATGCTTTCAAAATTCACATGAAAAAGCCTCTTGTGAAATTAAAAACTATTATCATTTCTAACTACTATATAAGTAATACCATAAATATCGAGGTAGAAGAGATTACCTATGCCTTGTTCTCCTGTAGATAACAACTTGCATGTCTTGTCAAATTTTCTACAAGACCCAATGTTAAACTTGAACTTATAAGTTGTTAGCCCTAACTAAAGATGTAACTAATAATGCTATTCAATTTATGTGAAATATTCATATCAGTTTTTATGTTGTCATTAATGTCAAAGTCTTAGTTGGCTATACATTATGCTAATTTAGTAGAGTGTCATAATGGGAACTTAATGGGAACTTAAATGAGTTGGACATTGATAATATAATATTGTTTTGATTTCTTTACAATAGTGTAATAATATGATGATTAATTCTATGTAGTCACTGAGCTATACAAGCTATATTGAATGTCTAGGTGAAAGGGGTACAATATTAACTAAACAAGTGGAAAAGACAAGTTGAAGTTCATTGTTAACCAAGTAATTCATATGTTAACTGAGTGATGTATTTCCAAAGTGAAATATAATGTTCACCAAGTATGAGCTGGAAGAACAAGTTAAGAAAGATGGAATCTAAGGTTAACTTATGCTAAAAATAAAGAATGTTTGAGAAGTTCAAAGGCTAAAGTCAAAGTTTGTTACAAGATCTACAAATGGAAAAATATAAAGAAGATATTGTGATGGATATTTAAGAGAGATAAGTATGAGAAAAAATTTCAATGAAATTTCTATTTTCTATATGACTAAAACCATTGAATCTAAGATCGATAGATGTGATTAAGAAACAAAATCTAGAAGAATATGGAAGAAGAGAGTTTGCAATTTAAGGAGATGTTGGAGGAAGTTTTTGGTTATTGATCGATGTTGTTGAGTTGGAGTTTTGTGAAAAGAAAGAATAAGGAAAGAAGCAAGGTTAAAGTCAAGAAGTCCACTCAGTTAAGATATTATTCTGCTACAATGGTAAGAAAGTAACAATCAAATGATCTATAATATTTAGCACTACCTTTCTTGTTCATATCTTTGTTTAGCTTTGTCTTCTTCCTTTTATGATCTCTATTTGGCTTATTCACTTCTTCACACTTTCACTTTAATCTTAACTCTTCTTTATCTTCCTTATGGTAAGAATTTGTTGCTTGATAGTTTAGTTGGCTAGTTGACTACATTTGAGTTGAGCAATTATGATAACAATTTGGTGACACTTGGAAGTAATTTTAAGACTTCACTAGTCATTGGTAGTTCAAGGAAAGAGAAGAGTACTAACGGTGAAACTGAATCTGAATCTAAAGATGATATGGATGATGTTGAATCATTTCTTGCAAGGAGATTATTAAGAGGAAAAGGTAAATTCAAAGGTAAACTATCCCTGATCTATTTAAAGTGCAATGAAGTTGGTCATTTTGCAACTAAGTGTCCTAACAAGAGTAAGAGTGAAATAAATAACAAGAAAGATGACAAGTAGAGGATGAACAAGGACTACAAAGACAAAATGAAGAAATCAAGTTACATTTCTAAAGAAGAGCACATTGAATCCTGTTATGATGATGAGAAGGAAGTGGTTGAAATGGTGTATGTTTCAAGGAAGATCCCAATGGAGAAATGTATGAATGTGAAAAAGACCATATTTCACATGTCAAAAAGAATGATGCATGAATCATAGATAGTGGATGCTCACATCACATGATTGGCAACATAAGTAAATTTGACAAACTTGATGAAATCCATGTCCAGTGAAAGGAAGAGGATCATTAATGTTGAATGATAAAATTAGTTGTGATGATACATATTGGGTACAAGGAGTAAGGTATAATATTTTGAGTGTTTCTTAGTTGACCAATACATGTCACAAGCATGAGTTTCAGGATAGAAAAGTCAAGATATTTGATGATGAATGAAATATGATTGGAACTGGAATGCACACTAAACATAATCTATTTTATCTTGATACTAATGTTGATACATGTTTATTTGCTAAAGTTGAGGATGTATGGTTTTGGCATAAAAGGTTATGTCATGTAAGTTTTGAGAACATGGTGAAGGTTAGTAGAAAGAAAAGAGTTAGAGGTTTATCAAATCTGCATAAACCTAAGAATTCTATGTGCAAAGGATGTCAACTCGGTAAGATGAAAAACTCTAGTTTTTCAAGCATGTCACACACTTCTAATGATATTTTGGAATTAGATTAATTTGTGTGGACCTATATGAGTGGAAATTTATTATGATGAAAAATAATTCATATTATTTGTTGATGATTATATTAGGATGATAAATTTGATGTTCATGAAGGTAAAAGCACATGCTTTTGATATGTTCAAATAGTATAAGGCTAGAGTTGGGAAAGAAACTAGCAAACAATTGAAATGTCCAAGACTTGATAGAGGTGGTGAATTTATGTGTGTTGAATTCTCTAACTTTTGTGTTGAGAATGGTAATTAAAGAAATTTATCTACACCAAGGACACCACAACAAAATGGAATTGCCAAGAGAAGAAATAGATCAAATGTGGACCATGCAAGGACATTGCTGATTGAAAAAGATGTTGCACAAATATTTTGGAGAGAGGCCATAAGCACTGCAATCTATACTCTCAATCGAGTTCAATTGAAGAAAGGAGCAAAAAAGACACCCTATGAACTCTAGTATGGTCATATACCTAATGTGAGTTATTTCAAGATATTTGGAAGTAGGTGTTACACTCATAAAGATGAAAGGAATGGTAAATTTGATTCAAAAGGAGATGAAGGTATTTTTCTTTGCTATTCATATAAGAGAAAAACATGTAAGTGTTTGAACAAAGCTATTAACACAATGATTGAAAGTGCAAATGCAAGAATTGATGAATTTGCAGATAAGAACAATGTGGAAAGAAAGAAGGAGCTTGAAGATTACAACATATTCATATATGTGTATAAAGATGTAGCTAATATGCTACCCGAGTTACATCAGAGAGTTACTGAGAAACAACCTACTTTAATCAAGCAACAAACAATACAATCTTAGCAGGAAGCTAAATCCTAGTCGAGTGAGAATAATGTTGAAAATAAAAGACCTGAAACTGTGTTAGCAAGATATATTAGAAATAATCATTCACTTGAATAAATCATTAGAGATAGGAGTGTTGGGGTGATGACAAGAAGCAAATTAAGAGATATTATTTGTTTAATAGCTGATTTTGAACCTAGAATAATTAACGCAACACTTGATAATGAGGATTGGATAAATGCTATGACTGAAGACATTGATCAAATAGAGAATATAAATACATGGACACTAGTAACAAGACCTACAAACATGAATCTAATAGGAAAAAAGTGAATTTTTAGGAATAAGATGAATAAAAATGGAGAAGTGATGAGAAACAAAGAAATACTAGTTTGCAAAGGTTATTCCCTAGAAGAAGGAATAAACCATGGTGATACATTTGCACCTATGAAAATATTGGAAGGGGTAAGAACATTGTTGGCCTATGTTACTTACAAAAAACTCAAAGTCTATCAAATGGATGTCAAATATGCATTTCTAAATGGAATACTTGGAGAAGAAGTCTAAATAGAACAACCTGAAGAATTTGTTGAACTTGGTCAGAAGAACCTAGTTTGCAAGTTGAATAAGGCACTATATGGATTGAAGAAAGCACCAAGAGCATAGTATGAAAAATTAGATTTTTATTTGATTAAAATTGAATTTTCTAGAACAAGTAAGAATAGTAATTTATATTTGAAGACTAAATTGAAAATATGGTGTTGATTGCTAAATTTTTTGTGGATGATATCATATTTGGTGGAAATGATTTGCTATGTAAATCATTTTATGATCAAATGAAAAAATAATTTGAGATGTCTAATATTTGGTGAGATAAAATCTTTTATTGGCTTACAGGTTCATCAAATAAAGAATTGTATATATGTGACTCAGTCTAAGTATGTAAAGAAAATCTTGAAAACATTTGGAATGAATGAGTCAAGACTAGTTGGTACACCTATGGTAATGTTAGCTGGTGTTCTGAGCCCCAATTTTAAAAACATGATAACTTGGTTCCCTTGATAAATTTTATGTATTTTGTCCCTTAGCCTCTCCTAATCTTGTTGAAAATGCTTTGTGGAGTCTTGTTTCAAAAAGGAAATATTCAGACTGATTGTTAAGACAAAAATACAAATCACACATGTGCCAAAACTTGAGATCAAGAAAACAACTTCCGATGGTACAAAGCATTCCTCAACCACTTCGTACCTGTTGAACAAGGTTTAGTGAGTCGATGGTTCAAAGTTTGAGTTTGCAGAGCCCAAGTTCCAACTTCATTTTCAAATGCACATTTTTGTTAGACTTGAAATGTGAATTTAAAATGTAGTTTGAGTTTTTCAAATTCAGACTGACAACTCCAAATGCAGATTTTGAGGTGTAAGTGATCAAGTGAACCTTGAGAGTTTAGATATCCAAAATAGAAGTGCAGTTAGTGTTTGGGTTTATAGTCCAAAGTTACATAAAAACTCATGGTTTTTATTCAAACTATCTTCCTTATTATACATTTTAGTTGCTAAGGGAAGTGACAGTTCTCTACCCTCAACTTTGAAATCAATGCATTATTCTCATTATATAGTACTAAAGGCCAAATCACTTTTCAATTAATGTTGCTAAGACTAAAATTCTAAGTTAAAAATGGATGGTGTATATGTGAAAGATAATCACCACAATTTATATTGTGAGATTATATCATTTACTTGGAACATCACAACGTCATGATGTTGGCATGATCCAAATGGGCAATCAGGTTTCCTTTGATAGAATTGGGATGTCCATGCTTTCTCAATTATATCTTCATACTGATTCATTAGCAAAGATGAATAGATCAAAAGAGAGCATGCAAATTCATATAAAGGAAAGAGTTGTTAGCTTGATAGAAAGGGCTGATATTTACCATATCATTGTTTATGGTATTGTGACACAATTCTATTTGAGAGAAATGGGATTACAAGTGAATACAAAGCTTGGCAAGAAAAATGAACAACTTCAAATTGATTCATCACAACGTTTGGCATATTCAAGGGATTGAAGCACAAAAGAAAGGCCAAAACTCAAAGTTTTTGAAGCAACATGTATAGTGTTTGACATAGTGTTGTAACACGAAAAATGTGTTGAATTCACAAGGACAACATGATGGACAATAATGTTTTAATAAAGACATGTGATGTAGGAATATCTATTACCCAAGCATATAACATTGACCCACTGCTCATGATGTGAATGTATCAGAGGGCAATTAAAGGAGAAAAGTGTGTAAAAGCACAAGGAACATATATGAACCATTTAACAAAATGACAGTGAGCATATCCCCATAGTTGGATTCTCCCATAGACAATTGCAGGGGTAATAGATGGAGTGTCTTCATATCAAAAGAATTGAAAGCACTTGTTGATACACAAGTAATTTGAAGGTAATACATGCCCAATAGCCAGTATTGAGAAGGTGAGATATGTTCAGAATACCTTAGAGAAATGAATATAAAGAAGGGGCTAGATTGTATTTTGTTTGCGATCTAGAGATTTGAATATGCAGATGTTTCAAACTCAGGTTTCAAATCATTTGAGAATGATTCCTGACATAGATATTTCAGCATTGGATCCATCCTAGATATGTATTTGGTGACTCAGTACTCTACTTTGGGGTGTGGCTAGATGTTCAATCTTTAACACGCAATCCTTATTGTAATGCCCATCCATCATGAGAACCTGCACTCATATCTAGGAACATGAAAGGCACAGACAACACATGTAGACAGTTTGACAAAATATCTAGCCCATAAAAGCTCAGCCTTGACAAGTTTTGGGTTTCAATTCCTTGGAGATCTCATGAAACCAACCCATAGCCTATGTCTATGATTATTAGCAAAGGAATTGAGGTTTGTTTCACCAAAGATATCACAACATGCTTCCTCTTTATCTCCATACAATTCACATTAGCTCTGCATTATGGTTCAAAGGTGAATATTCCTTCATGATACACATTGAAATCCCAAAGCTTGGCTTCAAACATGGATCCTTGCATTTAGACAAAAAATAAGGATAGCAATGAAATGATTGATAAAGTGCCAATGTAGTCGTCGATTTAGTATATTCACCACTTTGGTGATCTGAAGTTCTAAATGAAATACATCCAGTGTCATGATGAAAGCATTGGGGCCGAAGATGAAAACTCGAAATGATAATTCCAAAATAGAGTAATCTTCAATACCTATCTATGTAACATGTGCAATATATCTTATTGGGAATGATGGAAGTGTATACAAGAGGAAGCCACAAAATACATTCTCGAGCATGGAGTTGATGCTACCTATTCAAATATGCACTCACTCTTAAAAATTAATGAGCACCTTTATTATTTAGTTATAAACATAACAATTATAAATGTTAAACCCAAGGTGTGATGTAAAGAGGAAAATCAAACCTTTTAAAGAATTAGTTACAAAACTGAACATGATATGAGCCAATGTCATTTATTGATTAAGGGGAGTCTTTCAATGAGGAAAGAAAGGAATATTCCAGAAACTAGTTACCCATACTGAAAAAGATCAATGACAAGGGGAGAAGATAAATAGATTAGAGAAGCATAGAAAAAGGGTTCTTCTTCTTTTTCTAAGCAGGCAAACTGTGCACTGCATGTAAGGGGCATTTAGAATGTATAGGGTTAATAGTTCTTGATGGATATTAGAGTGTGAACTTCTATTTAAAGTTTTAATAACTATGCCATGTTTTAGTTTTATAGCATTGTACCTGAACAAGATTATTTTTGGAATGAGAAAGTTTGCTTTGGATTGTTAAACTGTTAAAGTCTCTTTCTGATGTTGGATAATTATATTGTGCATATGATAGACAATTTATCCATTTTATCTTTTCTATTTCTTTTAGTTGTTGTTTAGTTATTTTTTCACTATCCAAGAATAGTGAGGGTAGCCTTCACTTTTAGGTTAAAAACATTGTAAATCTCATTCTTTGCAAATCTAATTAGGGAGTTGTACCCTATAAAATATAGAGGGCGCTTGCTCAATCCAACAACAAAGCAACCCTACTATTGGTAGATTGTTGTGTCTTTGTTTTGGGCATTCTTGAGTCATTTGTGTAATCATTTTGTGTGACGAAAAATCTATTTATCAATAGACTTTTGGCGACTCTACTAGGGAATTTAGAATTGATAGACCAATGGTTTTCTTTCCTTGGTGAAAATTACTATCTTTACTTGCAAGAGATTGGTGACTCTATATAAAGACCATACCGAATGTGAGAGTTATGAGAAGGCCAAGGCTAGATCCTTCTCTCATGGAACTTTATTCGATGGAGGATAAAGTGTTGTGCAAGTTCATGGATAGTTATAAAAAAGCATCTCCTGAGCTGTCAAGAACAACATGAACTTGGAAGAGGACTCCACATCTTGGCTATTATGAGAAGCCTTTGTGTTAGATACCATAAATTGCAAGACTTGGAAATGCACAAAAGAAAGATTTAGTAGCTTGAAGAAGAACTGGACGTTGGTGATGAGGAGGCCCCAATGACTTCATCTCATTATATCTCTCATAGTTACATAGTCCTAAGGAACAAGAAGTTCAACTAGATTTACTTCAGCCTCTTGCTGATCCATTTTTAAAGGGCGAGGATAGCTTTGAAAGAACCAAAGATGTGGTAAGCAAGAATAATGAAACATCTTCCCAAATTTCTTTTTATCATATAGAAAGTTTCACATTCAAGACTTGTAATGAGCATCCTTTCCTTAAATATTCTATCAAAATACTTTTTGATAATGTTCTTTCAAAATATGAATCTATTGAGGTGATGAATGATGTTGAAAATGGTGACTCTTTATGTGTGTATGATGGTGAAGGCCCTATTCTAGAATCTTTTCATTTTTAGTTAAATGCAATAGTAAATCTTCTTGATATTATTGATATTAAAAATGATGTTGAAAAGTGTTTTGAAAAAGTTTTAGTCATGGATAAAAAATCTTTAGATTTGATTGCAGCCAAGAAAGATAATTTTAAAGGTGACAATGGTGATAAGTTGCAACCCTTGGTGATGTTAGAAAATCTTCACAACACCTCATGTGCGGAAGAGGAAATTATGAATGAGTTTTTTCTCTCACTCAACCAAGAAGATTCTAGCATGACATATTATGGTATAAACTCTCTTTTGGTTGAATAAAGATAAAATTTGTCTGAACATGATTTCTATAGAAAATAATAATATGGTTCTTGAGAATGCTAATCCAATGGACAAGGAATCTGAAAATGGCTGTGCTAGAAGTGGTACATTTCAGAAGGACAAGCAAGTGAGTGTTTTTAAGGATGTGCAATACTCTTTTTAGTTATGTGTTGGAAATGTAGTCCAAAGCTTAGTATCTTTTGTTATGGATTCTCATCATTTAAAAAGATGTAATGATCAAGATATGGCATTTTCCCTTTTTTTATGACAAACTAATGGTGTGTGCACCTGATAAGGGGAATGCCAATTTTTTTAAACTTCAAGATAACATAGTTGTGCCTTGTTCGAAAAATAGCAAAATGGAGGAAAAAGATGAGTATCTAACACAAATAGAAATTGATGCCTCAAGGGTAAAAAGGTTGTGCTTTTGACAAATTGGACACTACTACTGTCATGAGTTTTATGAAAGGGAAATGCATCCAACTTGTAGCTAGTCAAGTGAAGAGGAGTTCAGTGTTTGGTTCAGCAATTTGGGTATCTTATGGTGTATTTTCTAGGGCTTAAAAAGTAAACGTGTTGCTGAATTTGATTTAGGTATTCATATGGTTTGAACTATTCCATTTGATCTTGATCACGCTCCTATTTTACATGGACAGTTTGAAGGTGATGTGATGTTTTCTTTTCGGATATTGGAACGTGAATTCTACTTGTTAAAGATTTCTAATGATGTTAAAAATTCTATGTTGGAAGACTTGGGAAATTCTAAAATTTATGATGAATTGTGGCTCTTTGAGAAAAATGTATACTTTTCCAAACTCTTGCACAACATCATTTTTATATCTAGCAACAAGGAGTTTATCCAAACAAAGTGGCACTGGGATCTTTCATGTGGATGTAATTTATTGTTTAGAAAAGGCTCCTACTTCAATCAACCTATGAATGGATTTTCATAAGTCATTCTTTCATTTACATTCTTTTTGGTGAGGTCTTCTCACTAGTACATATTTGTATATATGCTTTCCTTGCTTTGGTTTGTTGTTGCCTTGTTGCTAGTTTAGGTGCTTTGAGTGCGTTGTTTTGCTTTCTGTCTTGTTTTTTTTTTTCCCTACTCTCCCTGTTAGCAACCCTCTTTTTGTCATGTGCTTTGACTCTATTACCCAATGGACTAGGCACTATTCTTTCTATCAAGGATGTTGGATTCTTTATGTGCCTGTCATGCACATACTTCGAAGTCAGAGTCAATGTTAGTTGGCATTTTGAACCCCAATTTTAAAAACTTGGTAACTTGGTTCCCTTGATAACTTTTACATATTTTGTCCCTTAGCCTCTCCTAATCTATGCTGAAAATTATTTGTGGAGTCTTGTTTCAAAAAGGCAATATTCAAATTGATTGTTATAATAGCGATACAAATCACACATGTGTCAAAACTTGAGATCAAGAAAACAAGTTCAAATGGTACGAAGCATTCTTGAACCACTTCGTACCTATTGAACAAGGTTTAGTGATTCAATAGTTCAAAGTTTGAGTTTGCAGAGCTTGAGTTCCAACTTCATTTTTAAATGCACATTTTTGTTAGACTGAAAATGTGAATTCAAAATGTAGTTTCAGTTTTTCAAATTTAGACTGACAACTCCAAATCAAATTTTGAGGTGTAAGTGATCAATTGAACCTCAAGAGTTTAGATATCCAAAATAGAAGTGCAGTTAGTGTTCGGGTTCGTAGTCCAAAGTTACATAAGAACTCATGGTTTTTATTCAAATTGTCTTCCTTATTATACATTTTAGTTGCTGAGGGAAGTGATAGCTCTTTGCCCCCAACTTTGAAATCAATGCATTATTCTCATTATATAGTACAAAAGGCCAAATTTCTTTTCAAATAATGTTGCTAAGACTAAAATTTGGAGTTTAAATTGGATGGTGTATATGTGAAAGATAATCACCACAATTTATATTGTGAGAATATATCATTTACTTGGAACATCACAAATTCCTGATGTTGGTATGATCCAAATGGGCAATCAAGTTTCCTTTAATAGAATTGGGATGTCTGTGCTTTCTTAATTATATCTTCATACTGATTCATTAGCAAAGATGAATAGATCAAAATAGAGCATGTAAATTCATATAAAGAAAAGAGTTGTTGGCTTGATAGCAAGGGTTGGTATTTACCAAATCATTGTTTAGGGTATCATGACACAATTCCATGTGAGAGAAATGGGATTACAAGCAAATACAAAGCTTGGCAAGACAAATGAACAACTTCAGATTGATTCATCACAACCTTTGGTGTATTCAAGGGATTGAAGCACAAAAGCAAGGCCAAAACTCAAAGTTTTTGAAGCAACATGTATGGTGTTTGACATAGTGTTGTAACATGATAAACATGTTGAATTCACATAGACAAGATGATGGACAATAATATTTTAATAAAGACATGTGATGCAGGAACATCTATTACCCAAGCACATAACATTGACCCACTTCCCGTGATGTGAGTGTATTAGAGGGTGGTTGGAGGAGACAAGTGCGTGAAAGCACAAGGAATATATATGAACCATTTAACAAAATGATAGTGAGCATATCCCAACCGTTGGATTCTCCCATCGACAATCACAGGGGTAATAGATAGAGTGTCTTCACAATCAAAAGAACCGAAAACACTTGTTTATTCACAAGTAATTTGAAGGTAATACATGCCTGATAACCAGTATTGAGAAGGTGGGATATTTTTAGAATATCCGAGAACAATGAATATAAAGAAGGGGCCATATTGTATTCTATTTGTGATCTAGCGATTTGAATATGCAGATGTTTCAAACTCAAGTTTCACATCATTTGAGAATGATGGTTGACATAGATATGTTGGCATTGGATGCATCCTAGATACATATTGGGTGACTTAGTACTCCACTTTGGGGGTGCGGCCAGATGTTTAATCTTGAACACACAATCCTTATTGTAATGCCCATCCATCATGAGAGACCTCCCTCATATCTAGGAACGTGAAAAGCATAGACAACACATGTAGACGGTCTGACAGAATGTCCAACCCATAAAAGCTCAACCTCGATAAGTTTTGGGTTTCAATTCCTCAGAGATCTCGTGAAACCATCACATAGCCTATGTTTGCAATTATTAACGAAGGAATTGAGGTTTTTTCACCAAAGACATCATAACATTCTTTCTCTTTTTCTCCCTACAATTCACAGTAGCTTTGCGTTATGGTTCAAAGGTGAATATTCCTTAATGATGTGTATTGCAATCCCAAAGCTTGGCTTCTAACATGGATCCTCACATTCAGATAGAAAATAAGGATAGTAGTGAAATGATTGATAAAGTGCCAATGTAGTCGTCAAGTTAGTAGATTCACCTATTTGGTGGTCTGAAGTTCTAAATGAAACACATCTAATGTCATGATGAAAGCATTGGGGCCAAAGATGAAAACTTGAAATGGTAATTCCAAAATAGAGTGATCTTCAATACCCATCTATGTAGCATGTGTAATATATCTTATTAGGAATGATGGAAGCATATACAAGAGGAAGCCATGAGATACATTCTCGGGCATGGAGTTGATGCTACCTATTCAAATACACACTCACTCTTAAAATGTTATGAGCACCTTTATTATTTAGTTATAAACATAAAATTTATAAATGTTAAACCCAAGGTGTGATGTAAAGGGGAAAATCAAACCTTTTAAAGAATTAGTTACATAACTAAAAAGGATATGAGCCGATGTCATTTCTTGATTGAAGGGAGTCTTCTGGTAGGGAAAGAAAGGATTATTCCAAAAACTAGTTACCAATACTAAAAAAGATCAATGACAAGGGGGGAAGATAAATAGAGTAGAGAAGCATATAAAAAGGGTTCTTCTTTTTCTAAGCAGGTAGACTGTGCACTGCATGTAAGGGGGATTTAAAATATATAGGGTTAGTAGTTCTTGATGGATATCAGACTATGAACTTCTATTTTAAGTTTTAATAGCTATGCCATGTTTTAGTTTTCCAACATTGTAGCTAAACAATATTATTTTTGGAATGAGAAAGTTTGCTTTGGATTGTTCATTGTCAATTCAATATTGAGTTGATATTGAATTGTTAAAGTCTCTTTCTAATGTTAGATAATTATACTATGCATATGTTAGACAAGTTATCCATTTTATCTTTTCTATTTCTTTTAGTTGTTGTTTAGTTATTTGCCCGCTATCCAAGAATAGTGAGGGTAGCCTTCACTTTCAGGTTAAAAGCATTGTAAATCTCATTCTTTGCAAATCTAATCGAGGAGCTATACCCTGTAAAATTTAGAGGGTGCTTACTCAATCCAATGGAAAAGTGACCCAACTATTGGTAGTTTGTTGAGTCTTTGTTTTGGGCATTCTTGAGTCATTTGTGTAATCATTTTGTGCAAAGACAAATCTATTTACCAACAGGTGACTAGAGTGAAATTATCAAAAGAAGACACTACTTCTAAGGTAAATGAGACTCAATACAAATCAATGATTGGTAAATTGTAATATGTCATGCATAGTAGCCTAGATATTGCACATGTTGAAATTATTGCAAGGTTTCCATCTAATCCAAAGGAACCACACATGACTGTTGTCAAGAGGATATTTGGATATCTTAAAGGATTGAAGATTTTGGATTATGGTATAAAAATATGGTGACTTTACTCTTAACATCTTTACTAATGATGATCAGGGTGGTAATATTGATGATAGAGAAAGCTTAAGTGGCGGAGTTTTCTTTTTAGGAGAAAGATTGGTAATATGGTTAAACAAGAAACATAGTTGCATTTCACAATCTACTACTGAAGCTAGGTATGTTGCTGATGCAATTAATTGTTCTAATGTTGTTTGGATAAAGAAATTGTTAGAAGGAATGAAAGAAGAGATTACAAAGCCTATTACTATTTATTGTGATAACACTAGTGCAATAAATTTATCAAAGAATTTGGTGATGCTTGTAAAGACAAAGCATATATAAGACATATTTACTAAGCCACTACCTAAAGATGTTTTTGAGTATCTAAGAGGTGAACTAGGGTTCTTCCTCTATCCAAAACTCACTAAGTGAATATGCATGTAGCATCAATTCAGGTATGAACATAAACATCTTTGTGGAGTTGATGCAAGAGTTCACACTTTAGGAGTAGTTATAAAGTTGTGAAAATTATTGTAAAGAGTACATGAAAGGTGCAAGGTATAACTACAAATTTTTATAAGTTTCACATTGGAAATTGTAGTTACCTTTGGAATTGTTGTCAAAGGGGGAGAGAATGAGTAAGGGGGAGAGAATGAGTAAGGGGGTGATATACTATGGGAGCATATAACCAAAGAGAGAATTAAGAAAATAATCAAGAAGATGATACGTAAGAATGAAGATATTGTTGAATAGAAAGAGACATAGCCTAAGGGGGAGAAATGTTGAAGATTGATGTTGCCAAAGATACAAATCAAGTACACATGATGATGAATTCTGTTGTAGAGAACTTGAATGAAGTCAAAGAACTAAAAAATTGTATTATTATCAATACATACATTTGATTATCTTATGTAATGTTTTGAAATGTGAAATCATATGTTTATGTGTTGACAACAATGCCAAATGAGGAGATTGTTTTGATTAAGTAAAAATAGGTTTTAAAGGACCTGAAACCTTTTACATAAAGTCTAGATAGAAACAGAGAAGAAAGAAATAGAGAGAGCTACCCAAAGCATACATGAAACAGACCTCCAAAAAATACATCGAAGAGGTCACTGAAAGAACTACTAAAAAAGAAAAAAAAAAGATAGCAAAAGAAACAACAAAAAGCTAGCTAAGAAGTCTTGATCAGGTCAAGCACCTGGTTTGAAAGGATGTGCATATTTTCAGCCACAACCTTCACCTCGTCCATTTTTCCCATGTCCTCAATCTTCTTTGAGTGAGCCCTAGTACACTTGTTGGGACCTTGAATCTCAACAGCCTGAGGGGAGTCCTAACCTTTCTCATTCTCCAATTTCTTCAGTAGAGTGCTCACATTCTCCGTAATTTGTTTGACTAGTTTTTCCAAATTGCTCATCTTGGCTTCCAATTTTGTGATCTTCCCCTGGGTGGCATTAAACTCTTTTTCCATCACCCTATTCTTTGCATCCAGCTGCAGGATCTTCTACATTAGGTTTTTAACATCTTCTACACTCTTGATCACCTCCAATAGTCTATCAATATGTTGTCCACGCTAGTACATTTGGGCTCATTTTTTGACCTTTATTGGTCAAAATTTTGACCCAGTTTTTGACAAAACTTCGACCAAATTTGACCAACACATTGGTCAAAAATTTTTTGGTCGAAAATTCAACCAACCTACTGGTTGGTTGAAATTTTGACCAATAAGTTGGTCAAAAACTTTTGAAATTGATAGCACATTTTTTGCCAAGCATTGGTCAAAATTTTGACCAATGCTTAGTAGAAAACTACAGGGCATTGGTCAAAATTTTGACCAATGCTTGGTAGAAAGCTATTGGAATTGGTCAAAATTTTGACCAATGCTTGGTAGATTAATGTAGGGCATTAGTCAAAATTTTGACCAATGCTTGGTAGAAAACTGTTAGGTATTGGTCAAAATTTTGACCAATGCTTGGTCAAATTTTTTTTGAGGCTCACAGTTATTGAGGTCCACTTTAGTAATGGCCCTTCCTATGGAATTTCTGTCTAAAACCTTTCTAATGAGATAATCTGTTATGAGCTCTTCATCAGTGGGATGGAACGTGAATCCAAGAGGCAGTTGTGCATCACCTGATGCACAACTGCCTCCTAGATTCATGTTCCATCCCACTGATGAAGTGCTCATAACACATTATCTCATTAGAAAGATTTTAGATAGAAATTCCAAAGGAAGGGCCATTGCTGAAGTGAACCTCAATAGCTATGAGCCTCAGGGAGGGTTCAATTTCCTCCTTTATTATTCACTATGCATATAATCCCATACACCCATTTGATCTCGAATGATGATATGAACTGAATGTTGAGTGTTTTTGCTGAGTGCTCCAAAACCATCCATTTCATGCCTTCATCTGTACACAATGTCTTTTTAGTTTCTTTAATTCAAGTCCCACATGTCCCACCAAGTCCCCAAGTCTGCTCGCCAAGTTGACAATTCAAGTGTGCTCACCAAGTTGACTCTTTAAGTTTTCTCACCAAGCCCATCCCCTAGGTCAACTCTCCAGGTCAGCTCGCCAAGTCACTTCCACCCAGTCACCTCAATGAGTTGACTCTTTTAGTCATCTCACCAAGTCTACTATTCAAGTACGCATGCCAAGTCAGATCACCAAGCTAGCCCACAGAGTCATGTCACCAAGTTGACTGTTTGAGTACGCTCACAAAGTTGACTCTTTAAGTTCTCTCATCAAGTCACCCCACCAAAGCACCTCATCAAGGTTAGTCTTTAAGTCTACTCACCAAGTTAGCTCGCCAAGTCGCTCCAGCAAGTTGACTCACCATCTTGCCTCACCAAGTGGACTCGCTAAGTCAGCTCGCCAACTTGCCCCACCAAGTCGACTATTCAAGTATTCTCGCCAAGTTGACTCTTTGAGTTTAGTCATCAAGTCATCCCACAAAAGTACCTCATCAAGGTCAGTCTTTAGGTCTACTCATCGAGCTTGCTTAGCAAGTCAGCTCACTATGTCGTGTCTCTAAGTGGCCTCACTAAGTCAGCTCGCCAACTGCCCCACCAAGTTGCCACTTTAAGCCCACTCACCATGTTAGATTGCCAGGTTGGCTCCCCTAGTCAATTCGCCAAGCTGACAATTAAAGTACACTCACCAAGTTGACTCTCTAAGTTCTCTCACGAAGTTCACCCCTGAGGCCAACTCTCCACGTCAGCTCACCAAGTTACCTCCACTTGTCCCACCAACTTGCCACTTTAAGTCGATTCATCATGTCAGCTTGCCAAGCTGACTCCCCTAGTCAGATCACCAAGCTAACAATTCAAGTACACTCACCAAGTTGACTCTTTATGTTCGCTCACCAAGTCCGCCCCCTAGGTCAGCTCACCAAGTCACCCCCACCCAGTCACTTCAATGAGTTGACTCTTTAAGTCAGCTCACCAAGTAGGCTCACCTAGTGGTTTTACCACCTTACCTCGACAAGTTGGATCGTTATGTGTGCTTGCCAAGTTGCTCCATTGAGTTGCTTCTCTAAGCCCACTCACCATGTCAGCTCGCTTGGTCGGCTCACCAAGTTGCTAGGTGGGCTCGCCAAGTCACCCCACGAAGTCATGTCACCAAGTTGACTGTTCAAGTATGCTTTCCAAGTTGACTTAGAGTTCACTCATCAAGTCACCCCACCAAAGTGCCTCATCAAGGTCAGTCTTTGAGTCCGCTCACCAAGTCAGCTCACCAAGTCGTCTCTCCAAGTGGCCTTGCTAAGTCGGCTCGCTAACTTGCCCCATCAAGTCGCCACTTTTAGCCCACTCACCATGTCAGATCACTAGGCCAACTCCCCAAGTGAACTCGCCAAGATGAAAAATCAAGTATGCTCACCAAGTCGACTCTTTAAGTTTGCTCACCAAGTCTGCCCCCTAGGTCAACCCTCCAGGTTATCTGTATCCCCTACTGTAGGTGGACTTGATCTCTAGCAAGCTTATTTTGACTGTATCTTTTATTTTCAACAATACCAATATTTTTAACTTGGCCTAGCCCCATCCTATTAGATGCTTGATCCATGTCACTTTGCCAGTAATGACTAAGAATAGCATGTGTATTAAAGATAAATCACTTGAGCTAGAAACTATATCCATCTTTATGAATCTAAAATATAACATAGCAAAAAGTGGAATAGTTCTGATGGAAAAATATTATGAATGAGCCAACTTTAGCATCAAATGTTTGAATAACAATCAAAGTATACCTCAAATTCATAATATTTGCAACAATATAGAGACCTTCCTCTTCGTTCACTATCTACATTACCCATTTGATTAGATGTATTTTGAGAATTAATGGAATGGTTCTGAGACAACAATGACCAAGAACCAACAAAGAAAAATCTAGCTAGGAAACAAATGACTAATAAAAATAATTTTGAAACTTGAAATAAAAAACAATCATTTTATCTTTGCCCCTAGATAAAGAAATAACTTTAATAGTAACAAAGATCAACATGCACTTTAGCTTAGAAAATTAAAATCCATAGAAATCAAATATTTAACAAGTTATAAAACCATAATAAGTTCAAGGCCATTCATCCACTGAATCATTATTTGATTGCTCAATACATTGAATTAATAAGCCTAATTAGTCATCAGAAAACACACCAAATGCTGAGTGTGAATGTACTTGGCTATGCTTCCATTATCATTGACCAAAAGGAGACCAAGTATCTGCATTACAACTGAAATGGCAGTTAAAATCTTATAATTAAGAGAGCTCAAAATTTCAAAGGAAACCCTCATATTATTCCTAGAATTGGCATAAATTATGGCTAAATCTTACACAAGCTAACTTGTGTTCTAAATAGTATTAAACATTAAAAAAACTACAAAGTGTGCAAACATTTGGGGTCTGAAAAATCTATTAGCTAAACATTATACATAGTTGGTTGTTCCCTCTATGTCAGAGCATATTTTCCATTTGGAAAATAATTGATGCAATTGAATACTTCAATTACATCACTATGAATTTCTATTTTAATAAAAAATCAGCTCATTCTAAAATTTTAATAAAGAAATGCCTACCTTGCTTGAAGAGAAACTAGACAAAGAAAGCATGGCAGAGGGTATACTTACATAGCTCCTGTGTACCTCATAGTCAACATTTATATTAATGAATTTAATAACCAGGCTGTAGCTGCATTTTATAATGGGATTCACCCATAGCAGAATTCTAAAGTTTACAGTGCAATTATTGATAATAAATATGTTTTTTAGTCCAAAATATAAAATTTATTCCCACCAACATGTGAAACATAATTTTATTATAATTCTTACTTGATTTCAAAATTGATTTCAAATAGGATGTATGAAATAGCAAGAATCCATCTTCATGTGTTGTGCATTAAAGAAGAAGATTGTAGCAGGTATCAAAGTAATGTCAAAATACTTGATATAAACTTGGATTTCCTCAACATCCAAATCCACTAAAGCTATTGATGCAAACTTTGACACTTCACGTGCACATTTTGCAGGCTATAGACATAGTGAGCTTGTATAGAAAATAATAAAATTAATGTCAACAAGTCCATAATCCATCAAAAACTCCTTATAATTAAAAAATAGGGTAGCCATTAGAGAGGAAACTTTACAATTTCATCAAGTTGCATGCAGACAATATCTGTGGCCCTTCCAAAATGAAGAACCAAAAATTTATCCAATGTATCCCTATTGTGCTTGTGAACTTCTTGTTTCCTTGTGAGAGTTTGTAGTAAGTAGCTCATCTCTTTAGAAAAAGGAATTCAACTTCACCCTTTTTCTACAAACAAACACTGGCTATTACCATAATGCAAGCAATAAGGGACACCTCAAGCTGCTATATAACATGCAAAGTAGAGAATGGATTTAATAATAAACATCTATCCTAGAGAGATTTAGAATAAGGTCATAGGAGGAATGTAAAGTAGCTCATTATGCCAGATCGAGCCAAACATTTAGTAGCATAACTTTTGAAAGATATAGATGTCACTTTTTTGGGAATCAATTGCATGTTTATTGAATGAAATCAATCTATATGATGCATCTTTTCACACAGAATGATTCACAAGAGACCATCTCTTGTGAGGTTGAATGTTCTACTTATCATTGACTACATCAGGATATGATCATATCAGTGATGTAGTGGAATTAAAATGGAAAAAAATAAACACCACATAGTATCAATCAACACCATAAGGTAAACCAAGTCTTCTCGAGAGTCCAACCATCCAAAAAGTATTTTTTCTAGAGCATGCTAAACAATGGAACTTCCTCATGATCATTCCTACTAATCTTGGTGCCCAATTTGTTTACAGATATGAATGCTCACCACAATATGACAATGAGAATGCTATTTGGTGGGTAACTCATCCACGGCCATTAATACCTTCTTATAACCATTTATTAAATCCCAACATTCTAAGACTCACAGAATCTTCTCTAAACTTTCTTAGTGTAGAGTCGAGTTGGCTCTACCAGGATCCAAACTCGGCCGAGTCAGCCAAGCTTGACAAACTTGTAGAGTTGGAACTGAGAAGCTTCACATTTACATTTTGTGTTCAAACTTTTATGTGATGAACCCATAAAGTTCAGTCCACCTCACCTTGATGGCAGTGTTGTCAAGCACCTGGCCTAGATGGCAGTGTTGGTTGCCAACTATGAAGTTTTATCTCCTTTTAGAAAAAGTAGGAAAAGATTAGATTTCTACCAGTCATGTGGTCTTATTTGGTGTAGGAAGTAAAGAAACAAATTTTAGTCTTGAATCTTCTAGTATGAACCACTGACTTCTTGAAGAAGCCCAGTTTTGTCTTGTAGTGATAGATGTCTCCGAGAAGGAAACAACAGATTACTGCCAACTGTGCAATTTTGTCTTCTTGAAAAAAGTTATAATTATTCTTTATTTTATTTTGTCTTATTTTTTATTATCTATTCAAAATTTGGATCTTGGGATGAAATTCCCAGGAGATCATCTTTTCTATTGTATGTTGTTGTTTGAGCTCTACATGGTCTTGGGATGAAACCCTTGAGAGTTCTCATCTATTGTGCATTACTATTCAAACTCTCTCTATTGAGTTTTGTGTAATTTGAAAGCTTAAATTAGCATTGTAAAGAAAATCTATATCAATTTCAAGAGTAAATATATTCTTAAATTTATAGATGTTGGCTAAAAATGGGATGCTTTGAGACTGCATAAGCATAATTGACTATTTCTTTTCTTGGATCAATGTTATGTATAGTTATTTGTTTTGAGGTTTAAATAGTTTAGAAAAACAAAGTTCAGATCATACAGACCTTAAGGTCTTTACAGTGGTACCAAAGACAAAATCCTGCCAGTCTAGGATGTTAAGGATGATTACAGAAATGGAAGAAAAGGATAATGAAATAGCAACATCTAAAATTGTTGGACGGTATAACAAATATCAAAAGATGAAAAATCTTTTAACTTTTGCCAGATATTTATGTTTTTCAGGTAATTCTATACCTATGCATGAGGTCATCGCAGTCTTTGATGAGTACACAAATAAACCGAAGAAGTTCAAGGCTACTGAATCTTTTGATAGGTACCACTACACTACATATGAAAAAGGAGAAAGGAAATGGATCTTGAATCAAGCACTTAATCAGAGTCAAAAGACTCATTCTCGAAAGAGAAAGAACCCAAGATAATGGGACTTGAAGCATTGAAGAGTACATTAGAGTCTAAAATTAAAATGTTAAAACCAAAGACAAATGAAAAGAGAAGTTACAAATATGAAGCTATTCAAATCTTTGAAGAGTACCAAAAAGAAAGCAATAGGGGTTTAAAAAACAAATTTCCTTTGACAAATTCTTAAGTGTGGTCATAATCTTGAGGCATCATAAATGAACTTGATGTAGTACATCAAAAGAATAACGAAAGAAGAATCAAAAGTTAGCCTTGAAGAAGGGTTAATGAAAGAAGAAAAAAGAACAAATACTAAGATGAATCATTTTACAAGTTTGGCAGATGACAGAAAGTGGAGTAAAGAGCTCTCTACTGTAGGAGATAAACTTGGTGACATGTCTTTGTCAAAAGATGTTTTACTTACATCGGTGGTGGATCTAGTGAACTATTTGCATATAGTGGATCAACCACCTTCCAAAGTGATTCAAACAACAATGGTTCCAATAGTGACCTTCTTGGGTGAGCATAGGTTGCTAAATCACAAAGATAAGAAGGTTGGACTTGTTTTTACTCACTACATGAGTGAGTTTATAAGAACTACAACTCCATGGGTTCCTAAGAAGGATGATAAAATAAGGGAGATCTTTCAATTGATTGTTGAAATTTTTTATTTGTTAGGTGACATCAAATGTTCATAATTTCCTCATTTCTATCAGGAGGATCATGAAAAATATATTCATGATTACATGAGAATCATTCTGGCTTCAATTATTGCTGAAAGGGATGTTATTTCATAGCATATCATATCTTTGTTATTGGTTGTTCAAAACCAAATATAGATTATTTCTAAAACTACTTATAACTTGGTATATAATGTTTTCAAGAAATGTGAAGGGAACCTGAAATCTTACTTGTTTGATGAAGAGTTAATGGAAGAGGAGTTCAAAATAGAAAATCAGTCATTTATTGTAGTCATATCCAAGGAGCAACCCTCACTTGGAAATGCAATTTTTAGACATGGGAAAGATGATATTTCAGTTAAGAATTACTTCAAAATTGGACTACTCTGATTACAAATTATTAGTATTAAGAAGAGTCAAGAAGTAAAACACTACTCAAGCTCATACCTAAAAGTAAAATATATTTCAGATTTATGCGTGGGCCTTTCCAGAATTTGCACAAGAAAAAAGATCAAACAAATCCCTTATCTATAAGTACAGTCAAAATGAAATAACTCCCCATGACAATATCACAAACACATAACCAGTGGTCTTGAAATCATCAATGCATTTCATAGATGAGAACTCTATAAACCATGCTGGCGACATTTTTCATTAACCTTGAAATGCAATACAATGATCTTCAACATTCAAATGAAATCTATAATTAACATATACCTTGAATATGATAATTGGCCATAAATTTGCTACAGTTTCTAAACCTAGGTCAAATGCCAAATCACAGGGGTAAAATCTCCTCGTTTCCTCAATATGGTGGGAGAAGGAGTGATATCGCACCCATTTCCAATTGTGGGAGGGATTAAAACTGCATTTTCTCTTCCCACCAATACATGTGTAGGGGCAGAATCTTGGTACCTTCCTTTGAATCTAGTTGCAGGAGTAGCTCTCCCTTTTCCATCTAGATTGGAAGTAGGGGTAAAATATTCTCCTTTTCTCAATATGGTAGGCGCGGAAGTGCCATCACACTTGTTTCCAATTGTGCGAGGGGTAAAAACTGCATCTTCTCTTCCCATCGATACATGTGTAGGAATGAAATCTTGGTACTTTCCTGTATATCTAGTTGTAGGAGTCGCAGAATGATAATTATTGACTTTCTCAAGAAATTTTTGAGAAGGGATTGCATAACAACTATTCAAATGTACCTTTTGTATAGGAGAGATGTCAACTCTTTGGAGAGCAACACTTGATGTGGGCTTGAGTGATCCAACCATTAGCACACAAAGTCCAATTTCTTGAGATCTTCCACATAGGCCATCATGGCCTTCCTTATGATTGTCAAGCCGCTTTCAGCTAGCTGATCCAAAACTTCCACTACGGCTTTTGGGCAGAATCCTAGTGTTTAGACCACAATTCTTCTTCATCCCATTCCCATTTTGAGATGCCATTTTTCCAGGTTGAAAGAATGTCTGATAAAGCACCTTGTCCTTCACTTTAGATTATACAGAGCCTCTAGATCTATGTAACTCCTCTGACTTGTCAAGTTTAGAGCTTCAAGTGTAGCTGGTGCTCCTTGGAGTTCTAGTGCTCAGAGTGGGAGAGGGACTACACCTACAGATGGGTAGAGGTGATGGGTGCTACTCAATCCCTCTCCCTCTCCCTCACCTGGGGTTGGGATTGGAGTTGGAAGTGGACAAGAGACCGTTAAGAGGCCTTCGTCCTTTGCCATTTCCCGCTGTGGAAGGGGAAGTTGCAGCTCGTCCTTATTGTTGCATTGCAGAGATAGGAAGCCCCTCTAGGCTCCCACCATTGATCCTATTGCCCTTATTCTCTTTATTCCTCGCAAGCATGGGGGACTTACTGCATGTCATGGGAGGAATTTTAGCCCTCATTTCTAAACCAAAGTGAATGCTTGTGTAGCTCCCACGTGCACAAAACATAACAATGAAATGGGAAACCTTTTTCATTTTGACATGTTAAGCTCGTGTTGGTCAAAATTTTGACCAACACGGGCATGGACTTTTAAAAAAACATATTTTTCCTTCCATATTCTGACCAATCTAAAACATTCTAATAGATGGTCAAAAATTTTGGCCGAAAAATAGGGTCAAATGTACTAGTGCCAAGTGTGCATTCACCATGATCAATTTTGCTAGCATGCCCAACTTCTTTCCTCACTACTTGCATATGCCTTCCAAGCATCTACATTTGTTTTTTCATAGCCTCAATCTCCTTTAGAATTGTGCTAGGGTTACTGTGCAACCCTTTAGTAGACCCTGGAAAACCTTCAAACTTTTCACCAAAATTAGGATGTAGACCCTGTTCATCAGACTCCTCATTATTTGACTCCCCATTGTACCTTAATTTCTTCTCCTAATGTCTTGATGGATATCTCTTCCTCTCTATCCTTCAGGCTAACAGTTCATCATCTGAAGGGGAAGAAGCCCTCACAATAGGGATGCCCTTATTCCTCTTTCCCTTACTCTCGCTTTTCTTTTTATAATCCCTCAACAAGTCCTCCATAAAATCACTTTCCTTGTCTGAATCAGAGTGAACAGACACTTTTTTCTTCTTCTCTGGACTACTTCCAAAGCCCTTGTTCAAATTCTCCTCACCCCCCTTGGCTTCATCATGGGTTTCAGAATCATAACCCTTCTCTAGAGTGCTACCTTCCATATCATATCCAACAACCTGCAGACGGCCTCTAGGCCTCACAATCTTCTTGGACTTTAAGACATTCATGATGAGAATCATAAGACCCTCTTGATAGACATGTTCACCATTCAGTTCTTTTTGAAAAGCTTGGGTAGATATGCTAAGAGACTACCTCAAATAGTAAGGAAAATTGATCTTAACATTGTGCCTAAAGTGGTTGGCCAACATGAAATGGTACCCATAACATTTCATGAATCTCCCATCAAGAGTTAGGTATTCCTTTATCAAAAACAACAAAAAATGCCATGGGTGATAAATAGAGGTTGGATTGATATAGGAATTACCTATTTTGACTAGATGGCTCTTCTTGTGCTTGAAGACCCCACAAAATCCTCAATTTCTTTGTCTAAAAGTTTCTACTTCCTATAGAAATTAATACCATCCAACTCCAAGCTCGTGGCCTCAACAATCACACCCTCTAAAATCTCCATTCATTGATTACCCACCTAATGATGTAATTGAGAATGCTATGAATGCATATGAAAGAGTCATATCAGTTAACTCGGGTATGCAACAACAGAGGACATGCAATCCCTAAGCTAACTAGTCCCTTATCCATTGGGCATCAATTGAACCTTAACATATAGATGGATATCTGAAGTATACTCATATATTCAGACACTTGATCTATCTATTTGACTTGCAAAAAGACATCAATCTTCATAAAAACTCTCATACTTATGGTGGTATCCTTCTGGTCTAACTTGCAACCCTGTCACTATAAACAAGCACTTACTTGGATCTTTGTTCCAAATTTTTTTTAATCTAGACATACAATCTTACTAGATTGCAATTGAGTTCAAGCTCTTAGTTCTTAAACACAAAACATTACAAATAACAGAAGAAGAAGATGAGAGTCAAAATGAAACTAAGAAGGTTAACCTCTTGCATTAATTTCCTTGAAACCAATACACCATCTGTATGTTAACATTCAAAAAATACAAAATGAATGATTGTATAATATGAAATGCCTCAAAAGAAATACAATATGTTGTTCATGACAGAAGAACAATGAGAAAATGGTATCACAACTCTAAAACTGGAGCCAACCTTGTGGTCTCACAAGTCATAAAAAATTGGAAAGCCCAATTGATGATGTAATTGAGAATGCTATGAATGCATATGAAAGAGTCATATCAATTGTTATGTTTTCATTGATGTCAAAGACTTAGTTGGCTAGACATTATGCTAATTTGGTAGTAAAGTGTCATCATTTGATTGATGAAGACGATTTGAAGAAACTATGATGATGACAGAGTTGATAAGTATGGTATTTAATGGGTACTTGGATGAGTTGAACAATGATAATGTACAACATTGGTTTGATTTCTTTATAATCATGTAATCATATAATGATGAAGTCTATTTATTCACCGAGGTATACAAGCTACACTGAGTGACAAGGTGAAAGAAGGAGTACAATATTAAGCGAGCATTTGGAAAAGATAGGTTGAAGTTTAGTGTTAACCGAGTAATTCATATGTTAACCAACTGATGCATTGCCCTAAGGAAATGTAATCTTCACCAAGTATGAGTTAGAAGAACAAGTTAGAAAGATGGAATATAAGGCTAACTTATGCTAAAAATAAAGAATGTTTGAGAAGTTCAAAGGCCAAAGTCAAAGTTTGTTACAAGATCTATGACTAGAAAAATATAATAAAGATTTGATGATGGAGATTTAAATGAGATAAGGTTGAACATATATTTAAATGAAAGTTCTATTTTTTAGGCGACTAAATCCATTTAATCTAAGATTGACAGATGTGATTAAGCAACAAAACCTAGCAGAATCTAGACTTAGGGAGTTTACTATTTAAGGAGATGTTGGAGCAAGTTTTTGGTTGATGATCAATATTGTTGAGTTGGAGATTTTTGTGAAGCAAGAAGAAGGAAAGAAGAAAGGTGAACTGAGCAAAGTAGAAGGAAGATCAAGTAGAGTTAGAGAAAAGTGAAAGCGTGAAGAAGTGAATCAACCAAATAGAGATCAAAAGAGGAAGAAGATAGATCAGAACAAAGATCTGAACAAGCAAGATAGTGCTAAATCTTACAAATCATTTGACTATCACTTTCTTACCATTATACTAGAAAAATATACTAATCAAGTGGACCTAAAAAGTCTATGAAATCCTATATGGTAACATTGATTAGTGATGTTTGCAAGTCCTTTAGAGCATACCACTCTTTAGACAGTATCAAAGAGTGATACCATCTATATGATCTTTATGTTAAAACCCTCTAAAAAGGTCACATTAAAAATGTGTATGTAAACCTTTAACAAGGTTGACTCCTAGAGGATCTCACTTCAAAAGAGTGAAATTATTTGGGTTGCCAGTCTTAGGTTTCTTTTTTGCTTTATAGGGTTTTCATGTTAAATCATGGTGTCAATGTGTGAATTTTGTTTATGTTGCAAGTTGATTTTCATGGTATTTACTTAATACTACAACTTGGTAACAATTAAGTAAAATATAGGTTATAGTAAGGTAAAAGATACGTTATATTTTTATACATGGTAACTACATAAACAATAAGATAACAATTTGAAGTAATTGATTACAAGTTTAAATTATGAAGTTGAATTCAAGATCACCAAGTTATTGCTTTTTATGTTTATGGAGTCAAATAGGTATGAAAGTGTTTGAAAGTCATGTAGGATAATTGGACATAAGTGATTAAACTCCCCTCTCAATTATTGAACATAAAAATTTTTCATTAGTGGAGCCATGTTGAACATGTTATATTTTAATCCTTTTACTAGATATATATCTTCACAAGTAGTAAATTTATTTAGGGCTACAATACCCTTACCTATCACCATGCATGGTGAGTTGTTGCCAAAATTCACCATTCCTCCATCATAGGCTTCAAAATCATGAAACTTCCTCCTATCACCAAACATATGGTGTGATAAATCACTATCTATTATCTAGTTCTTGTGGACATTGGTACTAGTTATCAGGGATCTCTCCACCTTTTCTTCTATGATAGAAAAAAAGGATTCTTCATCCTCATCCTCATGATCATAACTAGTTGACTCTTCATCAATCACACCTTCTTCAACAATGTAGCATCATCTCTTCTCCTTTTCTTTGGAGTTTGACCACTTCTTGTTGGTTCCATTTAAATTGTCATTCCCATTCTTCATTAGTTCTAGACATCTAGAAACATAATGTCTTACCTTCTTGGAGTTAAATCATTTAAAATGGAAGCTTTCTTTTTTACTTGCCTTTTCCTCTCACCATTCTTTTTGTCAACATAGCCTCCAACTCTTCTTGTATGGCTTCTTCAACATACAACTCTCTAGTTATTTCATGTATCTAGATGTGCTTTCTTGTCCTCTTTCTCTTAGTTTTATAATCAATGCAACAATGATTTTGGATGTAGTTTCAACCTTGGATAGTTGGCTATTGTCAATTTTTCTAAGCTCAAATGCCATGAACTTACCTATCAAGAGATCAAGGGATATCTCCATCTTGTCTATTGTTCTTAGCTCTTGAATGGCTAACACTTATGCCATATTTGGGTAGTAGGGTTCTCGATACCTTTCTCAAGCACTCATCTTCTTGTATTACTCCTGCGCATGCTGTGATAGATAGCATGATGCCATTTACCCGCTTCTCATATGCTCCAATCTATTTTCCTTCTTGCATGCTCTTATATTTAGAGTAGGATAGGGTGCTTGCTAGATAATTCATTGTGTCTATGTGTATTTGCTTCTTCTTCAACTATTTTGCACAAGTTGACCAACTGGTTCAACATGTGTGACCTCTTCATGGGTCCAGTAAGAATCTTCAAGATTCTTTAGATGCAAACACATCTTCCTAGACTATGAGCTATATTTTTCCCTAGAAACCTTTGGTGCATCTCTTTTAAACATCTTGATCTTTTTATTGAGTTGTTAAACTCTTTTCTTCTAAGGACCTAGGCTTTGATACTAATTGTTGGTCCTACCACAATTTAGTATACTAAGAGGGGGGAGGTGAATCCACATACTTTCTAGTTTTAATTTCTTAGTCTAAATCACACTTCACACTTTTCTACGCATTTGTGCTAGCTAACTCAACCAGTCAGGATTAAGTTATCTCATGGAAACCTGGCTAGGGTAAAAACCATAGTATGTGAGTTGATCCTCGAAAATTTTGCACTCTTCTGAAGTGTGCCCAGTCAAGACCTTATCCCTATTAGAATATTACAAAGACACTATTAGGTGCCACCTAGTAAAGTAATTTTTAATAAGACCTATTAAAGTCTTTCCCTATTAGGAGAAACAAGGTTAAATACCTTTACAAAACAAATTAATGTGTCAACCTATTAGGGATTTGAATACAAAGAACCTATTATGGTCCACCCTCAATCAGATCTACTATTGTAAAGGTAAGTAAACAACATAGAATGATCTAATAGATAAATACTACACTAATATTGAAATAGATGATTTTTTAGCTATGTTGATCTATCTGGAACTATTCTCTACCTTCACATGGCTCTACAAATTTAGATCTTGATCACTTGTGTGCTTGACTCTCCTTGCTCTTGGACATGATAACCTTGTGTTTTCTGGGCTTACTAGCTTCTCCCCAGCACGATAACTCTATGAAAGTGACTTATCGCTTATCACTCTCTTCACTCTTTGAGATTCCACTTAGCTCATCTCTTCTAGCTCTTTGGCCAATCAATCAACAATCTAACCTTGTCTATTTCAACTCTACCTTCTTAAAAAATTTCTTCTAGCTTCACTTGGAGTCCCTAATCTATGAATTCAAAATTTAAATTCTCACGCCTACTACTAGCTCAACTTCCTGTTGTAATAGTGTCTCTCTCTTGGAAGATGTAGCATGTCTATATAGAAGTCATGAGTACCATGTGTCCTTGATGACTTTCTATTATTGGAAATAATTCAAATTTGAATTTTTTCAACTATTCCTCAATATATTCCCCCATCACCATTAGATGTGATGTTGAGTGAACTCTTACCCTAAACATGACATGCAGTCACAGGTTTCTTACTCCATACTATCCTTTCTGACTTGGCAAAACCAAATCACTAATCTATTTCCTTTACCTTCTTCTTGGCATCCTTCTACTCACACAAAATTCACTTAGCATACTTTGTCTAAGAAGATCACCTCTATTGTCGCCTTTATTGGGTCCACTCTTCTTCTCTTCTCTGATCACCCTTGTGAACTAGAGTCAAATATTAGTGTAATTTTCTAGTCATTTTCTCTCTTTTGGTTTTGGTTCCTTTGTATGTGTTGACATCAATGACAACACCTTTGATGACTAAGTCTATTGGTCTATCTATCTCTCACTCTTCAAGACACTTAAGGCAACAATGTTGTCACACTATGTTTTGAATATTATGAGTCTAAGGCTCATCCCACCCAAACCATAGCATAATCTCACTATGGTAATTGTGCTATCATGCTATTGCTTAGATAAGAAAAAAAATGTGGTACCTTTTTGGTACCACAACTTTGTGCATTTTTTTTAATGAATAGTTGTTGTTGTCTTCTAGTCATGAGTCGTTTGACTCTAGTAGGATAATCCTTCATCCCCCAACTTTTTTATATAGATATGAAATTTAATATTATCAAGTAATAGAAAAAATCTTTTTCAAAAAAAAATACCAAGCCTATATACTACAAAGAATTATTATTCTTATCTAATATCATTATACACAATTCAACTGATATTTGTTACAAAATGATTTGTAATCATTATATTGATGATATTTGTGAAGACTAATTTTGCATACCAATATGAACATATTTATGATCAATATGTTGATGCTAATTGCATGTATTACTAGCACTTGCACCTTTGAAGGATGCAAGGGTTATGTTGATAATTTCATATATATGAAATGATGTCATGATAGTGTTGACACAAAAGTTTTCTCATAATAGTTTATGTACAATATAGTAAAACATTGAAAAGACAAATTTTAAATATTATTATTTTACCTTCCTTGCTACCCATGTAATACACCCTATTAAAATTTTCTTTGTTGAGGTGCATCTTGTCCTTTCAATAATTTTTCTTCTGCACAACTTTTGTCAATTCTTTGCACCATTTTTCATCTATAATGTATTTTATTAGCTCTTGTAAACTATTATAATGGTTTCCATCATGATATGAGACATGGAGTGTGGGTGTTTCTGAGCTATCCAAGTTGTAGATTTGGGATACTTGGCTTTCTAAATGGTGCACATGATGTTAGTTTGAGTCACCATGGAGGTTGTATAAACTCATAAGTCCCAAAATTTACAAACCTGTCAAACAACAATAGTTAAATTTAAAACACCATGGTATCAACTATAATTATTAAGCTCATAAAATTTAATAGAAAATCTAAATCTATTAAATCAAAATCTACAATCTAATTATTGCTAAAAAAGCTAACAAAACACAAATTCTTAGGATCTAATATTTTAGCTAATGAAATATAAGGCATTAATTAATATTTTAATTTATTGTGATGTGTCAATTGAACCATATTTTATTATATAGATAAAAGAAATGTTAATATAAATAATCAACATAATTCAGACATTTTTAATCTACTAAGGGTATTGGTTGTCACAACATTCCCTTGAGGCTTTTTAGTATGCATGCCACTTGACATATTAATAGTTGTGTTATTCTGTAAACTAATTATTTCTTTGTTAATATTTTATCAATTGGTTAATGGTGTGCTCAGTTTTATTAATATTCCTTGACATATTGTTAAATAGATAAGTAGGAGATATTTTTCACAAGAAGTCAAATTATGATATTTCTGTAAGGGTTTAACTATGTAGTTTTTGAGTCAAACTCATTGACCCATATATCATGAGTAGTGATTCACACATGAATCCACTGGAACACTTAGCACTCATTGGATCTAGGTGATGCTCATAGTGGTGCACTATAATGAGTTTGACTCAAAAACTACATAGTTAAATCCTGATAGCAACACCATAATATTGTTAAATAGTGAATAAAGTTTTGTCATTGATTCCAAACTCTGCACATATATTTTAAGCAACAAAAACTCTCCCTTTGTGCTTAAAATATCCTACTTCATTCCTTATATGCTAATTTTTATAGATCAAATATTTAAGAATTAAAAGCTTGGGTTGCTTGTGCCCAATGGAGTAAACAAAAAATGTCAAATGGGTGGTCTATTTAGCTATAAAAATTGTTTTCCTTTCATTTTGTTCTTAGAGTAAACCCAATTTTCATAAAAAAGTCATTTTGTACATAACATCTAAACCATAGTAACTTATTGAAGACAAAAGAAAATAGACCAATATAAGTAAATTACTGAATGCCAATTTAGATATACAAACAAAGAAATTGACGAATCAAATGTTGATTTCTTGTACCAATTAATGCAGACGAGATTTCTATGAATTGGAGCTATGATCTCTAATTGTCTAGAGATATAATGTTCTAAATAATTATTAAAATATTGAGATTTAATAATATGTTAACATAATGAAAATATGATTTAATGTATATATAATTCATAAAAACATTGATCATTAATTTACTAAGGTTAACCTAATATAAATTGATTATGAAATTTTTTTTTAAAATTATTTGATTTTAATGTCGGTGTTGTAATTTGAACATGCATTAGACTTTGTTTGACTTATCAAAAATTCCTTGTGATCCTTTTTAAATAAAATTTCCCTTGTTTCTAAAATTTACGGCTCTTGGGAGACCATTGACTTCACTTCTCATTTCCATGATCATGTTTATCTAACAATTGACTAAAACTTTGGGTAAAACTTTAAAAAAATTTGCTGGTTTTGCTGTAAAACTTTGGGTTTCAGGATCCCTGTAAAACTTGTTTTACCTAATAAAAAACAATCAACTAAAATAATGATAAGATAGGAACTGTTAAATTAGAGCCATGCCCTTTGTGCATAATAGGAAACCTTACCTTTGAAATAATCACCAAACTGGTTGAGCACATGTATATCAATTTGGTTTTACTCTAAATTTTCTCACTTTGATTCCACTTGGCTCCCCTCCCCATTTGGAATGACCCGATCAACTTGTAAGGAACACCCTCCATGGATATTGATATGTAATTGGCCAAGAAAACTTATTGCAATATATATATCTTCAAGATATTGCAAAGGATAAGAATCACCAAATTCTCAATCACACTTTCAATTCTTAGATTTCAAAATAGATTAATCATCAAAAGTAAACTTCAAAACAAGATGCATAGGACAAGATGAAACAAGTAAACTTATTCCCTAGCAGGTTAGCACTGCCTCCCTCTGCATTTGGAAAAACAAAATTAACAAATTCCATGTAATTTTAGCTCAAAAAAAGTGACAGTTAACCATTTTTGGCATCGCTTTGTGCTACTTCGACGATTTAAGTAACCATATGTTTTTAAAGTTTTCATTTTTTAATATCAAGTTCTATTATGATTATTTTTTATAATAAAAAATTGAGCATTAAAATTATATATTTATTTTATAGATTAAATATTGATTTATTACTAACAATCTAATCGTAAAACTCACTAACAATTAAATATCATCGCTTGCATGTAGTTTAAAATGTATATACATATTTTTTCTTTAGAAATCATATTTTCCTATAAAGAAATGTGATATTATATTGGCTTCAATGTTGGATGGGAAGGACATTTTCAGCGGTAGATTTGTGGCTTCCGTTTATCTCCAAAGATAAATGGTTTTAAGGATATTGTAATTTTTGGCAGCTTTGATACAACAAACTAATGTAAGATAGAAACCTAATTATGCTAAATGAAAACTTATAATATAATAAAAAAGACAAAAATCAGACATGAAATTGTAATGAGTGGAAATAGAAACCACATTTCATCACTAACATAGGATTTAAATTTGAAGTTATTTTGGAGGGTATAGGAAATCTAGATGTCATATACCTAGGTATAAAATGCCTTCTCACTATATACCTTATACTTTCTCCCAAAAAATTCAGAGATCATTCATTTGATCCTATAGTGATGGTGTGCATGTAGTGGAGTTGTTTTTCAGAGAAGTGGTGAGACTACATGGTCTACCAAAGAGTATAGTTTTAGATAGAGATACCGAATTTTTTGGGTATTTTTGGAGTACATTATGGAAGAAATTAAAGCCAGGCTTGAATTTTAATTTATCACATCATCCATAGACTAATAGAAAAACATAAGTTGTGAATTCTAAGAGTTTGGGGAACTTATTGAGAGGCTTGGTTGGAGATAAACCAAAGGTCTGGTATTTGATTTTACCATAGGTAGAATTTGTATATAATAGTTCTATCAATAAGAGTACTGGTAAATCACCATTCCAAATTGTATATGGGAATAGTCCCAAAAATACTTATGAATTAAGATAGTTGGATAAAAGAGAAATAAGTAGTTGTGCTAAAGCAGAAGAATTTATTGAACATTTGAAGAACATTCATGAGGAGGTGAAGAAACATATTACAAAGATGAATATGAAGTACAAGGGTAAGGAAAATGTGAAAAGGAGGTATAAGGAATTTAAGATTGGAGATGAAGTCATGGTTCATTTGAGAAAGGAGTGTTTTTTAGTGAATATAATAAGTTGAAAATGAAGAAATTTGGACCATGCAAGATAGTGAAGAGGCACGATTCTAGAAATGCCTATGAAGTGGAGTTGCGTACTGGATTGAATATTTCACAATTATTTAACATTTCATATTTGACAGAGTATTATGAAAGAGGTGATGGAGATAAAGTTGTAGAAGTGCAGTGGAGTATTCCAGTAGCTAGTTCGAGTACAAAGGAAATTGAGGAGATATTGGACACTTGTGTCAAAATAAGTACAATGAACATAACTTATGAAGAGTATCTAATCAAGTGGAAAGGGAGGCTAGTAGAAGATTCATCATGGCTAGTAAGGAAGGAGGTTAACCATCTTGGTTTCCATCTGAACACCTGAGATGTGATGGGGTCACTTCTCAAATTACCTCAGGTGTCTAATGCATGAGCATCCATTGTGTAAGAGAAATCTTGCATCACCCAAAAATATTTCCTTTTTAAATTTCTTGAATAAGGGTTGTCTCAGTGTAGATTTGTTGTCTATGAAGGCTTACTACTTAGTAAGTTAGTCATATGATCTTTGAATGTTCTAATTTTAGAGGTGGATGTTCATCTTGGATATATTAGCCTACCAATTGAAGCTCAGTGTCAGATCATGAGTATTTGTGGATTTATTGGGGAATTTTTTTGGATGTAATTTTGGTATAAAAAATTTAGGCTCACCATTAAAGACCTCATTGAGATCCTCGAGATATATACCAAATTTAATATACCTCACGTGGTATATTAATTAATTTAAGGATATTTAACGTCTCTAAATTTTTTATTGCACTTAACTATTTAAAAGACTTATTCTGGCATTAGCCATCTCCAATACTAAATCACTACACATGGACTAGCAAGATGTTTTGTGCTTTGATACCACTATAGGATGCTGCACTATTTCATATTGAAATTTTTGTAACCTAAACTCTAAGAAATTTTTTCAAATAGTTTTCTTTATTTTACCACTGTGAAAACTCAACTAATTTTTCCTTCAAATAAAATCTGAGGATTAGCTTTTGTAGTTTGCACAAGCTCTATCCTTTGCTACATGAGAGTTAGGAGTCATACTGGGTTGGTTACTTGCACAGGTTCTTTGTGAAAAGGATTTGATTATTTTAAAATAAAGCGTGGAGTAATTCTGAAACTAAATGACAAACAATTTTTGTATTGTAGCTTTGAATTTTTGATATTTACAAAAAGTATTCAACCATTATGACTACCATGCAATGCTGAATACTGCTATGTAATATACCAACCCTTGTAAATATGATGTATTGCTTGAGAAAAGGAGTATATTATTTATAATCAAAGAGTAGAGCTATCTAAAGAATACATATGCCTATTAAGAACACATTTTCCCCTATTGAATGATTTTCAAAAGGTAATGTCCATCTACCTGGAGCACACATAGATCACATCTAATTCATATTTCCTTTTATATAAACTACTAAAGAGCATATATTTCCTCAAGAAAAAAATTGCTATACATTAATATGTTTTGATCTTTTAGTCATCTTCATTAGTTGATGCATTAATCACATTAGTCATTGCTATCAAGATTAGTCAAGGCATGCTGTTGATAGCACCTACATAACTTTCACCTTGTGACATCTCTTTCAGGCATTTTGCAAATAATTAAGATACATTGTCTATAACTCCACATTTTGTAAACATCTACGGCTTCTAGAAATTATAGGATCATTTTAGTTATATTTGAAAACATTAATAAAAAATTTCCATATGTGTAGATATAAACATTAACTACAACATGTCCAATTTATTTGCAGATATATTTTCCTTTGAAGAAAGACGATGCCTGACAATATGAACCCAGAACAAAATAATTAGACAATGGCTGCATTGTGGGCTCAGTTGCAAAGAAAACTTGATAAATGTTATTTTCCTTGCAAAAAATGTAAGGGCTTAAAGAATCAAAGAATTCTAATCACAATAGCCCAAAGTCATTGTAGGCAACTTGGTCACATTGAACGAGGCCATGATTTTCATCCATTGTTGAATGTGGATTTCCTATTGGAGGAACATGGAGGTGTGAATATCTAAGTTGAGGATAACACTCCCATGGAAAAAGATGATAATGTGCTAGAGGACATGATTGAAGAAGATGGTATTGGGGTAGGTGATGAAGAGGCTCACAATGATGGTACTAGCAAATCTGATAATGATGATGAAGATGGTCTTGATATACCTTACTTAAGAAGGCACACGAGCCCTTATATGAATTCTCCCAAACAACTCTACTCTCATCTATAGTGTTATTGGTGAGCTTAAAGGTTATGAATGGTATATCCAATGTAGTAATGTCACATATGCTAAGGTATGCCATTTTTTTCATCTTCAATGTTAGCATACAATTACTATTCATTATATTAACAATGTATATTTTTTGTTGTAGGTTTACTAGTGATTTTTTGTTACCACCATCAAACATTATGCCTTGTTTGTATTGAGAATTATCTAACATTATGAATTAGATTGAAATGAAGTATCAGACAATACATGCATGTCCCAATGATCACATTTTATATCATAAGCAACATGAATTTGCAATAGAATGCCCTGATTGTCATATTAGTAGATATCAGTCAGATCAAATCACAAAAAAGGTGCCTCACAAGGTTCTTCGATACATTCTTATTATTCCACATCTTAAACGATTATTTAGGTGCGCTAGCTTGGCACAATTTATGGATTACCATGTGTGTAATAGAAGTCAAGATGACATTATACGAATGCCTCTCTATGGTTCTACATTTAAAGAGATAGAAAAAACATGGTCAAACTTTAAAGAAGAACCTCGTAATTTGAAGCTTTCATTGGCAACGGACGGTGTCAATCCATATGGAGATATGAGATCTGTTTACTTAGTGTGGCCTATTTTTGTTATTAACAATAACATTCCTCCTTGGATGTCCATAAAGAGGGAGCACATAATGTTGTCAATGATTGTGCTAGGTATTGTTTTCATTTTATAGTTATCTAAATTAACTTATAAACAATGCATGAAAATGGTCATAATAATTATGTAATGTTTATGTTCATTCAATTACTAGGTAAGTACTAAGCTAAAGATATGAACGTGTATATTGAACCCCTAATTGATGAGTTGTTGAAGTTATGGAATGGCGTCACTATGTATGACATCTCTAGACCGATATGACACTGACAATTTCAATTCCATGCAATGCTTGTATGGACAATACATGATGCCCTTGAGCAAACTCATTTTTGCGGTATGTTATATTGTTAAGATCACATTTTTTGGTTTGTTATAGTGCTTACACATTACTATCGTATGCTTAAGTTGTACATGATAATTATACATGATCTTTTAGGTCTTCAGACAAAGGGAAAATTCACATGTCCAGTTTGTGGTCCGAATATGAAATCTCATCATTCGAGAAGTTTAGGAAAGCAAGTGTTCGATGAGTTTAGGAACTTTCTCCACAGTAATCATAGGTATCAAATTGTCAAAAAACATCTTTTCAATGGGAAAGAAGAGACATCATCAAGGCCATGAAGAATGACACCTCATCTATGGAAGTTGGAATACGATCGATTAAATTGTCGAGGTAATGCCCAATATGTCATTTGAAGTTTAAAATTTGTATTTTGATATTGTCTTATATTTACTAATGCTATAATTGGTTCTTGTGAAGGTCTTCAAGGCATCAATGAAAAACTTCCTAGAGGAATGAAAAGTTATCCTACACAATTTAGTAGGTTACCGTAACAGAAGGATCTTCCAATCGTGCATTTGTTTGATGCTATGCATATTGGAAAGAATGTAATAGAGACACTATGAAAATTTTTGGATAGAAGGCATGATAGAGAATAAATTGCCAAAATTCGTATTGACATTCATGAATCCAATCATGCACTAAAATATTTCATTGAATCAAATAGCAATGGAGACCGCATAAATACAAGTGCCCTTCCTTTATTTTTAATGGAGCAACAAAGTGATGCATTAAAAGAAGTAATAAAAAAAGGAAAATTTCCAACAAGATTTGCTACAAATATAAGCACTCTTCTATCAAACAAAGGTGATTTTGGGCTAGTGTTGAAAACACATGATTGGCATACCTTTGCCAAGGTAAGTCATGTTCTCTATTTACAAAATATTTGTAAAATTGAATGTACTACCTATTGCATTATTTAATAATATATTGAAATGATCATTTTTTAATGATTGCAATACATCCTACCTCTATCCTTTCCACATCAGTTTCACAATAGTATTAAACAAGTTATATATGATCTTGGAAAATACACGAGGTTAGAAATGTTTTTTTCTTAGATTTGTAGCTTTTTATCTGAAATCTATTGTATAATTTTATTCAAAATATCGTTTATGTGTTTTTGCGTGTTGAATCTCTTTTAGGTGGTTATCATATAAAGAAATTGACAAAAAAGATATAAAATATTGGAAGAGAAAAATTCTATAGCTTATGTCTGAAATGCAAAAGTGTTTACTTCCAACCTTTTTCAATGCTCAAGAACACTACCTCATACATCAAGTTGAGGAGATTGAATTGTGTGGACCTATACAAACTAGGTCAATGATTGAGAGGCAATTGAAATTTATGATGGACTTGGTTTGACAAAGAGCACGTCTTGAGGGTTTTATGGTAGAGGGATATATGGTATACCAGACCATGGTGTACATTAGTGAATATCTTCTAAAGTTTGTAGCAAATATCTATGTAGATCACATTTGAGATCCCAACTCTAATGAAAAATTTGAAGGGGAGTACCTGATGGGGAAAGGTAGATTGAGGAGAGTGAGAGGTAATTATAAGTTATTTTTTTTGTAGTTTAACAATTCTTATCCATCATCAATATATATAAGTTGTTTCTAATTGGTGTAATTGTCTTCTTTATAGTTGGTCATGAGTGGGATGCACTACATTTGTATATTGTAAACAATCTTGATTGGATGACAATATGGATTAAACAGTCTCAAGAAAATGGTCACTCATTAACATGGGATGGTGTTGCATCATTGGTTAAAGAAGCTCATTATATTGGAGATCCCAATGTTATGCCAATGGTACTTGATCTAGTATATGGCTTAAGAGATACAAAGGTACGCATAAGATTACTAATCATGAGACATAAGTTTAATATCAACTCACAGATCAATGCAAATAATCTTGACATTTTTGAATAATTGAAAGTTAAACACCACAAAGCTATGTACTACCATGACTATACATTTCACACCAAAAAGTTAGATGAAATGAAGAAAACATGTGATTTTGGGATAAGTGTTGTCTTTGCGATCACCAATATTTCATCTAGAACTGACATACATCCTCAACAATATGAAAATCGATACTATAGAATTTTGGATGATATAATTAAGTGCAACTTTAATTTATTCAAAATAGTTCTATTTTTTGTCAAATGGTTCAAGCTATGACTAAATCAAAATGATCATGATAGGACTATTATTGAACATGATAGTGGATTTACTATGATTAATACAAGGTCATTTGAGCCAGTCGAAGATGAGACTTATGTTCTTCCAAACCAGTGTGAGCAAGTGTTTTACTTTGGTGTTCCACACAAACCAGGTTGGTCATTTGTTGTTAGACATGACCCAAGAGGAAGGCTAGTAAAGTATAATGTGATGGAAGAAGAAGATATTAAAGAAGCACAAGATGAAGTAAATGATTATTAGGACCGATAGTTACCCAATGATGAAGAAGAAGAAAATGATGATGATGATGATGATGATGATGATGATGATGATGACATGGATGAAGATCATGATGATCAATGAAATGTCCAGGTAGGATCGATGTCAACTATGATGGGGTCATGTAGGACCAGATTTTTCTTTCCAAACCATATGTGTAGATATAAACATTAAGTAGAACATGTCAAATATTTTTTTGATATACACACTAGTTACACCAAATTTTTGGCTAACTTAAGACAAATGATTAACAGATACAATCTACTTTATTATTAATATTTTTTTGGGTAAGTCTATTACTTTAATTTTGCTGCTGATTTCTAAGACTTACTAATTTCTTCACAAGGTGACATGGATGCACCATCTCAGACACCTTCAATGGAGGTAAACATTAATTATTGTAGTTTTAAATGTTAATATAGAAACAAATGTCATATTATTATATTCTTTTATTTATGGCTTTGGAGTTATTTTGATGAAATTTTACTAATATTTGATGTCAAAAATGATAGGAAAAAGCTAGAATAACCGCTAATCAAATGCGATCTAAAATATAGACATCATCTCTACATGACATCGCCCTTAGTGCTGACCCTATTTTTATCACCCAAAAAATTAAATAAAGATACATTGATGAAATTTTTAACATTATCATTAAGGGTGACACAAGTGAGGAGAAAGAGGCACTAAGAAAAGAATTGGACCATAGAATCCAATCTTTGAAGGTAAGCAGTAATTCGACTAAAGCAATAATAGAAGTTCAATAGATGTTAATATTTTATAGTATCTTATGGATCATGATCTCTAATTTTATGTGTTCTTGTATATAAATATGTGATAGTTGTGATATCACATGGTGAGGGTTGTAGTGCACAACCTTCATGTAAGTAACACTTTCTTTGTTTGTTTTCATCAACATTATAACACTTACCTTTTTTTTGTGGATGTTTCTAGCTAGTATCCCATTTGATATTTATCAATTGCAAATGTCTTTTCTAACAACATTGTATTCTTCAGCTCATGATGAAGTGTGGATGCCTCCTTTGGTTGGTGGTCTAGTATTGCCTAGTGCATTGTCAAAATAAGGACCATGCAAACATCCTCATTTATGCCCACTAGAATTGGTAAAACCTTGTTTTGCTATATTTTGTAATGTGTTATATTTTGTAATCTCTATGCCCTCAAGATGTTATTATTCTATTTTGTTATCTCAGTCTTGAGTTTATACTTCTGATATATGATCTTTGGTATTGCATATGTATGCTGTAGGTATAATGTATTTGTTTTGGTGTTAATATGAGAACTTTTGCTAATGACTCGATAGTTTATTTTAGTAATTGTTTTTATCTTGTAAAACAATTGTTAGTATGAGATAACTATCTTTATTGTTGTATTTCTTCTCTGTAGAAGGGAAGTTACTAAACCAGAGTTTCAAAATTTTTATGAGTTTATCTTCATCTTTTTCTTTTATTGATACGATGGCTCTCAGTGGCTTGATGAATTATTTTTGGTATTTTTTGAAGTCATCTCTAATATATATTATATAGGTTCTTTTTGACCAATTTGATATTTTTGTTCAATCATCAACCATGGTTTAGCTAGAGCAATTTTTAAATAAAACTAGTTACTGTGAATTTATTTTGTGTTTACCATTTATTTAGGGTAGGACATTTTAGTAGCTCTAATTGCTTAAGAAAGGCTCTATTAAGTGATTCATGTTCATTCTTGAAGCTGATTATCAACTTGTTTGTTTATTGGATGTTAGTTTTTGCTTATTTGTTTGTTGGAAGTAACCATTTCTAATATGGCCCACACCCAAACTAATGTGTTTTTTTCTAAAAATAACCCTTTTCAAATGATCATATGTAACTTTTAGTCCATCATCTACCAAATATTCCTACAAGGTTTGTTTTTTCCAAATTGGTTTCTCCTCAAAGAACTTAGACAACAATTTACAAAATATATTAATTTGAACCCTTCACTACTTTATCCTCCTAGTTCATCTTTGTAAAATTTATTCTATCTTGAAGTCAAGCCTAAAGCATGGAGTTATATCCATACCCTATTGTTGTTGCATATTTTTCTCTTGTTCCTTATTTGCTTTACAATTTTAGAAGGCTTTAGCTTTAAATCTTGGATAAGAACTACTTCCTTGTGGCATGCTCTCACTAGTTTATTGTGGTTGTCAATAACTCTTCTAATTCTTTGCATATTTGACCATTTATTTGCCCAATATAGTAACGCTTGTTCTAGTATTGGCCTATTTGTAGTGTTGGTCATCTATTTCTCTACTAATAATAGTTTGAATACTTCAATTTCATTGAATTGAGAAGGGTTTCAAATTTGTAAACCTTTCTAGTATCTACCTCAAAAATCTCCAAAAACAACCATATTTTTCTTAACAAACTTTGTACTAACCTGAACTTGTGATAGAGGTTGTGTCAAAATAATAGGGTACTCCTAAGCTAGAACAACATGCTAAAAAATATTCAAAGCTCCTATTGTACTTTGAGCTTATGATAACTAGTGCATGATGGGATTATTCTATATGACATAGAAAACATTCTTTGACATTTTCCTTTATTTGCTAGCATCTTTTCTAAGCCTCCTACTAGTATTCTTCTTGAAAGTTATAGCCTATTTGATTTTTCTAGTTTGCAACTACAGGAACAATAATCAAAATACCCTTATTACAAAATTTCCTAACTATACTAGTTGTGATTAACAAATTATATGAATAAAGCATTGAAAATAAAGTCTCTCAGAACTTTGAAAATTAGGCTTCATAATCAAAATGAACATCAGTAGCCCCATTCAATTTCATGATATTCACTGCATAGGTTTGTTTTTACTTGTATTTATTATTGTTGTGAATGTTGAACATTAATTGTTGTACTAAACTTATGATTCTTTCGATGACACAGATGTTGATTATTATTGTTGCAATGTTATTTCCTTTCTTTCACATAGGTGTTCTCTATTTCTCAATAGATGTTCTTTTCTACTATCAATGCAATAAAAAATAAAATTCATCATTTAGTACATCTAGATTGTAATTTTGATAAAAGTGTGACTACTGGTGTCTCTACGTCTTTCATTTCATTTGGTGTGTGCTTTAATTGTCATGATGTTTCAGTTGATAGAGCAACCAAGAGCAATACTACTAAAGCTAATCTATTTCTTGGAGCAGTTTGCGTGATTAGTATTGGTTCATATGCATGGACATTGTTGCTGAACAAGAAAACCATGTTTTCGTTAAAAGAACAAAAGCTTCCAGGTGCTTTAAAATTTTTATTATTTAAAGTGTAAATTTAGTTTACTTTTACATTACTCATTTTGGACTGATAATCCCTTTATGTTTTTGTAGTTAATAATGCTTTCTTTGATCATCTTTTTGATATGACATTGAGACTATTTGGACCCACCATATGTAAAAGGTATGTAGTTTCATATCATTGCTACATAATTTTTCATTTCTTTCATTTATTGTACTATATTAAAGTTATTGATCTAACAATCTAATTTTATTTTTTAAAGGTGGAATTTACAAGCTATGGAATTAAAAAATTAGTTGATCACGTCTTTTGAGGAGAAATTTGGAAAAAAACATTTTTGACACTAGCCTACTTCTGAAAATAGCATCAAAGCATATAAAGACTATGAGGGATCAATATAGAAGCGCTCTTAAGGATAACGCAAAGTACGAATATCCTCCTATGATTCCACTGATGTAGTGGAATGAAATAATAGAAGATGCAAAGGAGAAAATGCTATGTGAAAATAGAGTAAATCTAGCAGCATGGGGCAAAAAAAGGTATGTCATGATAGTATTAAGTACATTGTAATCATGCACTAATTATTGATATTTGTAAATATATAATCTAAGATGTTTGAAATTGTTCATAGATTGTAGGACACATCCATGGTTACAAAAGCGAGACTACAAAAAGTTGGCCAACACAAACTTGGCTCTAATGGCTATATTAATCTCCAATCTTGACTTGTAAGTAGGAGCAATGAAATTTCATATTTATTTTTTATATAATGTTGCAAACAATTTTTTTTAATGAAACCATACATGGAAAATTGATGATATTAAGAAAAAAATACAGGGCACAAAATTCAATGTGGAGCTCATAGATGAAGATAGAAAAATTGTCTTGAAGGAAGGCTATAAAGTTGTGGTTGCACGCCTACACAAAGAATTTGAAAGCCTTTCCCAAGAATCTAGTGCACCAAATGATATCTCACGGGTAAATTGGTCAGATGAAAAGTAAATGAAATTGAATAGTTGAGAAGATTCTTTTTTGGTGTTAGTTTTGAATGTAAATTGACTGCATAGCAATGTGCATAACATTTTACTATAGCCTTCATATCGTATCACAAAACCTGCTTGTGATGAAGGCCACGATGTGCATTATAGTGGTGGAGGTATTAATTTTCTATTGGAAATTAATTATGCAATTATGAATACAATTTAATATCTTCAATTGCAATTTTATGTGTATCCTTTTTTTGAGTATTTCAGAGCATATTGAACATCATGGTGAAGGAGTGGAGCATGTTCCAAGTGTTCAACATCTTGACAAGGCGGCAGATCAAAATGTTAATGTACATAATGTGGCATTGTCAAGTAAGAAAAATGCATGTTATGTTGTACTAGTACTTAATTACAAACTTGTAACAGTTAAAAAAAGAAAAAGAGTATACCAATTTATCACGTTTACTTGTTCTTGCAATAGAGCCCCCTTTAGTATAGTAGCCTCTTGCTCCTTCAAAGAGAAGGAGCCATCATAATTTAACATTACACATTCCTAAAGAGGAGAAGAATGAAGAAGATATGGATTCTCCTATGAGCATTTTTCTTAAGAGAGCTATGAAAAACAAAAAGAAGAAATGATGTTTTGAAAATGCTCTTTGATAAACCTTGTTGGATAATGAATGAACTTTGTTTTATGTAACTATCTATGAATGATACATATTAATATTGATTTTTATTTTATGTTAATGAATATTATTATGTGTTATGAAGTCTTGATTAGTATTGTGTATTAATGAATTTTATATCATATTAATGAATGTTATGTGATTGTATTGATTGAATGTTATAGTTCATAAATGGATGAATGAATGAATGAAGTATGTAATTAGATGATAATGGGTAATATAGATTGATGTTAAGGGGAGGGGGGTGAGGCCAGATGAGCTTCTACCTTCATGTGGTTGGCCTTGTTAAGTAGAGAATATTATAGTATTCTTGAAACCAAGTGAAGCTCAAACTAACATAAAATGGACACTTTGCATGTGGTAGGTCTAAAATGATCCAGGACTAGTACTGCCCATAACATGAATTTGTGAAATACATTCTGATATCACCAATTTCAACACTCTATTTGAAGCAGAGGAGTGGCCTATAGTCTTAGCATGAATTTTGAGTAATGCCTTAGTCTAGATTGCCTCATAAGTGGTTGGAAGAAGCCTACGTGAGTTTGAGACTATGAACTCTCCCTACCTTGGCCAAGAAGAACTTGCTAACTCTCTAGTATTAGGGAAAACCATAGAGTGGTTTGGCTGGTCTGCAACCAACCAATAAGTTCACATTTAAAGGAATGAGCCTTCCTTCACCAAGGATTACCAAGAAACAATCTCAAGTGTACTAATTTGATCAATGCTCCAATCCTTATTGAGAATCTTGTCCTAATTAATCTCTAGATGAAACAGGGACACAAAGTGACTGGTAAAATGGTGAATAACACCTAAACATTTGAAACTTTCATCCTTATATCTTCCAAGGTCACTTTAATGAATCCCAACTAGTTCCATTACTTCCTGTTGAGAAATCCCAACATTGACACCCAACTGAGATTGATCCCCAAGACCAATGCATCACATGAAGAAACTACATTCCCAAGCACCATAATAAGCATTATCCACTCTTATTCTACCTCTTCATTTGCATATATCACACGTGGTGGTGTCCTTAGAGACTAACTAATCACCCCATGATGTGAAACGGTATCACCCTCAAGTTTTCAATCATGTTTCAACCTGTGGCCTGAGTCATCTATCCAAGCTAATACCATGTATTCTCTTTTAAGTGCAATGCTAGAACCAAGTAATATTCCACATATCTCATATAATGGTATGACTTCTTAACTTCCATCTCAAGCAATGGGTCATTGAAGGATTCCCAACTCTAATTTTGTAGAGAAGGTGTAATGCAATGGTAAGGCTATAAACCAAAATTATCATCCATGTCATAAGTGACTCACCCTCACTTTCACTAGTGTACAATGGATGAAAAGCAACTCATAGAGCCCTCTACTAGTCTCATAGAAGATAGGCTCACTAATAAGAGAGAGAGTGTGTGTGTGTGGGGTGCCGGGGGTGGGGGGGGGGGGGGGGGGGTGTCCCTTGTGGAGGAGGGTTAATTAGTAGTAAACAAACTTTATAATCAAATTCAAGCTTCTTCACTTTAATCAATTTTGTACTCTAGAGCACTAATCATAACAATAGAAAATTACACTATGAAATCAATAAGCACAAAATGCAATAATGTGATGTGGTAACCCGATGAGGGAGAAAAAAATGATGATAATAGTTGCTATGATCTACTGTCCTAATCTAGTCTCACAAATCTTCAATCCAATTACAACTTTTAAGGGCTTCAACCCTAAGGAGTGACAACCCCTCTTTTTGAGAACTCCAACTCTTATACACCACAAGTATGAACTTGCACAATCTTACTTGAGTACCAACTAAAACAACTCTAGCAACAAGTCTGCAATGTTCAGGGCTCCAACCCTACTCAGCTTTATGCAAGCACCAACTTTGGTATACATGAATAATGATATTGAGATTCAATCTCAGGATATTTAAAATAGAATATTCAAAATGATTTAATATGCATATAGGTTGTTAATCTAATAATTAACTTAGAAGATATACTAACGATAACCAAAGTCTTTGTGATATTCTTTCTCAAACTAGGCTAAACTGAAGTTTCAATACTTCTGCTAGTATTTTTATAAAGATATATTCAATATAAAATGCTTAGTATACTTCTGAAAAAAAATGTTAGATGGACAACATTTTTATTATCTTTTAATCAGAACTTTTTCAATCATAATCTGTATCATTCAAGAAACCAATATCTGTAGATTTATATATTAAGGCCAAATTAAGACTTGTAAAAATATTTTAGAATTTTATCTGAAGATAAATCTATACCTTCCCAATCAAAGATCTTGTCATCATCAAACCTATCACAAGCCTATGCTAATTCTACATCACACCTTTTGTATAAGCCCATCTCAATACATAGTGTGCAAAATCATTCCAATATCTATTCCATGTATTAATTGTCTTTATTATACCTAGACAATAGGCTTCATATCAATATCTCACACACAACTCTTAGTGTCGTGATATAGAATGAGACATTTATAGAAATCTCAAATTGTCAACAGTTATTGGGAGTTAATTAGTTCATATTAGCTAATACCATATTTATTCAAACAATGATTTGTTTTTGCAAATGTGAGTCTAACTAATTTTTACTGTAGCCACTTTTAATTGGGATTGTTGACAACATATAAAATATTTAGCAAAACTATAATCACCAGTCTTAACAATTTTATAATAGTCTTCTCTTTATATGCAGGTGCCTATCTAGAATAGTTTTTCATCACAAAGACTTATTTCTTAACTAGATGTGTCTATTAACAAGTTGACTAGAAGTCAAATAACTATTTGTCTCTTACCAAATCTTCCATATTCTCCATCATTTTTCTTTAGTGCATGACCTCTTAATTTGTGAATATTGATGGCCTTCATGATACAAACTTCAAATCATATATATGTGAGGCTTTCTTCCTAGGTTGTTGCCATCTCTACAACTGACATCTCTAGATCAGACTATATGCACCACTCAAGCCAACGAATCACACACATCCCAACACAGAGACCTCCTTAGTTGCTTGTATGCTGGAGTCAATGTTTCACTTGTATGCTTCCTTGTGTGCTTGGAATCCTCTAAATTTTTAATTCAAAAATAATGATTGACATGTATGCTTCCTTGTGTTCTTGACATCCTGTAACTTTTTAATTCAAAAAATCTTCTCTCTTTGGTCTGTATATAGGCATCGCGAAGATCAATTTGGATCAACTTGTTCTAGACATTCAGTTTCACATACATATACAAATTCATTTCATTACTTATTATTGTTTGTAGAGATACATACTGTGAGTGGTATTTAATTCAAAATCTCTTTCACCTCTGTATTGTTTTGCAAGAAGAAGTGATAGTGATTCAAAAGAATTTATGAAGATGAAAGTGACAAGGATACGAATCAAACGAAACCCATGGTATGATGATGGATTTGAAGGTTTCTATTTGGGAAAGTGTTATTCTATTTTTTATTGTAGCTTATAGCTCATTTAAGACCTTCTTGATGAAAGGTTGAGACTGCTAGCAAGAAGAGGACTTTGCTGGAGTCATCTACAAAACCTAAAATTACTGCTGATAGATCTCACATAGCATAGTAGAGGTTTGTGTGTCAAAATGCCCTATTAATTGATATATGTAAAATAGAGTAAACCCTTGAGGTAGGGTAGCACCATACAATACTCCTTATGGAAGAAGCCACTACATGCAATCATACTTCACACATATCTCTTATAATGATAACCAAATTCCTTTATATATACCTTCTCTTAATAGTAGAATGGAAAAGTAAATCCTAATGAAGGCCTATGCTACTCTTGGTATGATTAATTACACAAATTATTCACATGACCCAATATAACTAACTAAAGGAATGTGTGTCATGCGAACATCTCCAACCCCCTAAATAATTTATAATATCATATCCCTATAAAATTTTCTATTTTCTTATTCTCTTTTCAAGCTTTCTCATCCTCATGATGGATGATGGAGCATGATCTGAAATGGTGATGACAAAAATTGCTAACACATAAATCAAGAAGTTATCAAGACACATTATTATGGACTATGGAAATTTAATGCACCTAACAACTTTTAATATATTTTTATTAGCATAGCTAGTGATTAGGCTACTAATTTCTAGTATACAAATTGGAAACATAACTTCCATTCTATAGTAGATTATAAGAGTTTCTTGAATCTCTTTTGAAGTGGATATAAATTCCTAGGCACTTGTAGTATATGAGCTGGTTGTGAGATTTTACATCCTTGTTGTAACACTTCAAGAAGTCTGAGATTATAATGCTTTCATCACCTACTAGATGTTTTCATGAATAATGCTATGTGTTTTAGCTATGCATGGAGATGATGTATTTGAAGAGTAACTTAATACCACACTTCAAGACTACAATTCATACTAGAAGCTGACATTGTCTCTGGATAACAAATTTTAAAGTTAGATCCATCATTGATTTATGATTGTCATTGAATAAAAACATTGTAGTTAAGTTTATTTCAATTTGTATAATTTTCTGAGATGCAAATAATAGATCCATGACATGTTTGTGAATTCTTGAGAGCTATTTTTTGAAGTTTACACCTTGCAAATGTTGCATTTTTTAATAGCAGATTGGTTTGAGTTGTATTTGATTTAGTTTAAGTATTTTTTTTATCATTAAGTTATGCAATTAGCTTTCGTGGAAAACTGTTCAAACCAATGAAATTTGTGACATGCACTTAGCAAGCAAATTGTTTGACAAATTTACATAAAGGAAAAGTAAAATAGTCAGAATAGGGGTAGCTTTTTATACTGTCACATGACAAAAACTGTATGATGTATCTAGGTGAAACCCACTATGTCATACTCAAAATACAAAAAATGTATTGCATGTGTGAATTATTTAAAAGATTTAAATATTCAGATCTATAAATATAGAGATGTTTTTAATTGACAATTGCTTGACAAGTATTTTTATAGAAGAGGCAATAGTTTATCTTGCCTAGTAAGCTTCATTTGTATCACTTTTTTGAAGAGCTCCATGCACTGGAAATTTTCATGGGATAATAAAATTTCAAAATGATGAATGCAATTTAGGTAAACTATGAACTTAACTGCATTGGAAAATCTATATTTTGAAGTTGGTGAGTATTGATTCTTAGGCTAAGTAATTATATATTTTACTATGAGCTTTTAATAGGAGCTTGAGCTTCACAATGTTGGGTTTCTTTTTTTTCTACATGATCCAGTCATTCAATGATTTATTTTATTGTGTCAAATATCTTTACTATGATTCTCATTTCTTCTTATTCTCCTTGATTATGATACATCTTTTTTTTAATTTTATTCTTGAAATTTCTTTACAATTAAGAATCTGGTTTATTATCATTGAATATATTATTCATCTTAATGTAGGCGATGACATGATGCATTATTTGTAGTATGTGTTTTTTAAGATGGAATTTTTTGCAAGTTGCTATCATATGTTCATAATTCTCATGCACTATAGGTGTCTTAATTCTGTTAAAAAATATATTAGACAGTTTGGGGTTTAATCAGCTATAGAGATAGGTTGTTTGTATCCATTTAAAATCCAACAATGAGTCTCAAGTATGAATTTGTGAAAATAAAGTGGAGATGAAATCCTTATTGAAGGATCATGATCAAGGGACACAATTTGTCACTAAGTACTTTGGAATATGAAAATTTTGATTGGTCTCATGCAAAATTCTGACTATGGCCTCTTCTATCCTAGATGAAACTTTCAAATACAAGTGCAATGCTCTTAGATGATGACAGTTTTCCTAAAATCTAACAACTTCTCTACTATTGCAACTCAAGTAAGTGCAATCCCAATTGTCGACAAATTTTTTTCACTAGTGGATATCTATTCCAGAAGGTAATCCATATTGCAAAAGTATTGTCCTAGTGAAGTTGTATCTATTCATTGGAATCATTTTTACAAATGAGATTCCATCAATGTTTATACGTATCGCATAGTATAGTTTTTACTTATTAATATTTTAATTATTAGTGATCGATTTGGAAATGCACGACAAAGTGGTGTTAGCTGTGCTAGTGTGTTAGGAGCAGAGTACTTAAATGATTTGTTCTTATTGTTTTTATTTTGCAAAATTTTGCATTTTTGACTAAAAACCTTGCATACACATGTTACAGTGACATTACTGCTTTGGCAAAAGATAGAGCATATGCACAAGTGCATATCGACAAGATAAGTATTCAATAGGTAAATGGGACATTTTTTTTTTCAAATTACACATGGAACCTGCACATTATTCACTTAAGTTGCACAGTACCTAAAACATGCACTCTGAAACACATCTTAGAAGTAGTTTTCTAAAAAAGGATCCTGGATAATAGATAACAACCTTGTTTACATCAACACTTGTATTTTCTTTTATCACATCAATAGCTTAATGCACATCATTACCATCTTAGAAGTAGTTTTCTAAAGAAGGATCCTAGATAATAGATAGCAACAACAATTGTATTTTCTTTTATCACATCAGCAGCTTAATGTACATCATTACCTTAAACGAATAATTTGTTAAGCTATTATTGTTATTGAATTGCTGATTTTAGTTCTCTGAAGATCCCTCATAGTGTGAGTGAAGGATTTTTGTGTAGTCTTAAATTGTAGTATTCTATATACATTTTCTATAGTCCATTCATATGACTTAATTGTTTTGGTGGTTGCATAGCCATTGCCCTAAGTCACACCCTAATAAAGGCATACATCTCTTAAATTTTTATGATATTCTTCTGAATAAATGCAAAAATCTACAAAATTGCAGACCATGTCAAGAAAGCTACCTCCAATAATTGGAAAATAAATAGATACTTTGTATTTTCTTTTATCACATCAACATCTTGATGTCCATCATTATCTTTAACAATTTAACTAGTGCATTTGAATTGTCAAGTGTAGCTGTGTGAAGATCCTTCACAACATGAGTGTAGGAGTTTGAGGTAGCCCTAAATTGCACCCTAATACTGACATGCATAACTTAAATTGCTATGGTATTTCTTCTAAATATATAAAAAGTCAATGAAATTGCAAACCACATCAAGAAGGCAACCTCCAATAATTGGAAAATATATAGGCTTTAAGGGAGTAATGTAAACTAATTTTAAGGTTAAGCATGTAGCAAGTGCTTCAGCTTTATATATATAGAAGGATAGAATAATAGGGTCCTAATATCTCCATTACCTTGGGAAAAACATTGTCCTCATCAAGCAATTTTTGATGATTCTTTATTAATTGTTAATCTATTCATTTTGCATCTTCAATTGGAAATATTTTTTCCTTGATTAGGAATTTTGAGATTACTTATTCCAATTCAAACTTGCCTTCATCTAATATATCAATTCTAATTGGATTCCAATATTGTTGCTGAATCAAGAGCCTACAACACAATGGTAATTTGTGTACCTATCATTTGGGAGGTCTTCAACTCAAGTCTACTAGAATTTAATGCACAATAATAAATACACAACAAAATTAATCTCAATAAATAATAATAATTAATCTAGGCTTCAACCCATTACCTATCCCAAAAAAAATCTTGTTTCTTTCTTTAAACAATAGAGATGTTAGAAGATAGGACAAATATTGAAAGGTGGAGGTAGTTCTATGTTATAAGCTACACATCGGATTCAATATAGAGAATGAAATTTGCATGCAAGTTTAATGATGTTATGTTGCTTAAGTGACTTTTTTTTATAAGTTTTTGAGTTTAGAAATAGCCAATCCACCTTTGCATTATACATCTCTATGATGATTTTTGACTTTTTTTGCTGGTGATGAATATGACCCTCTCCTACATGTAAGAATTTTATAAAATATTGCAATCTCTAAATTCTCCATTGCAATCTCAAAATTCCTCTCTTAGGTTTTAACACTTGAGGCCTTTTTTTGGTGATGTTGAATATGATCCTCTGCTATGTGGATTATTAACTTGTCGCTGAGAAGGCACATTAGCCATATGGTGTTTTTCTATATTTTTTGTAAATAATTTTTGAGTCATGCTTTTGACTTTTCACCATCGATGATTGTTTCCATGAAAGAAAAAAACTTGCAATTAGTATGTCAATACACTTATTTTTTGTATGAAGAATGTGTACAGTTGGTAATATCATTAACTCTAGTGTATTTTATAGATTGATGCTCATGGGTTACCCTTATCTTCAGCGACACTATCTTTTCTTCCTACCTTTTCATCAATAAATGTCAACATGAGTGATACAAACCATTTATTCCTCATTTAAAGTTGCACATTCAACAAAACTTGCAAAAATTGGGCTAGGTTCATCAGTTGCTATGACAACAGTTGTGGTTGCAAGCATCCTTCATTACTTGGGGGTTGTTAGTCTCCCTACAAAATCTTGTGGAAACTATGTAGAGAAGATGACAAATGCTGATTTTGATTTGGTACGTGTTGTGTCTCAGACAGCTCACTACATATCCCAAGGAAAGATTGGTAGTGGATTTGATGTTAGTGCTGCTATATATGGGAGTCAATGCTATGTTAGATTTTCTCTAGATAAAATTTTCCAAAAATCTAAGTGTCAAGCATGTATTGTACGGGTATGTGTTGGAAACATATATTTTGTGTATGTTGGGCATATGCACTGAGTTGTGGTGCCAAAAAAGTGACAAGGTTGTTTTTTTTTCCTAATTTCAATAGCGTGTACATGCAATCAAAAAAGTATATATGATGGGCTGCAGACTTGCAACCCATCATTTTTATCTTCATTTTTTGCTATTCCCATAGAGAATAGTGCATACGTGGGTCAAAAACCCAAGTTTTCACCATCATTTTCCAATATGCCTCCTCACCAACGAAATCGAAGACAACAAGCACACCCACGACGATGCTGTAAGTGATATAAACTTAGCTTTGCATTGTTTAATATGTTTTTCATATTGGTTTGTAAGTTTTTTATATTGTTTTGTAGGGTTTTTACAAATTTCATTTAGATTTGTTTATTTATTTGGATTTCAATTGATTTTTAATTAGGAAATGTCCATAATCAACCAAAAAATCCACAAGAGCCTCAAAACCCTCCTCAAGAAGAACAAAAAATTCCACAACCCAAACCAATTGCAAGACCTCTGCCAGGCACACAAGATAATATAATAAATGAAATAGAGAGAGGCAAAACTGAATTAGAAAGACTCATTGCTGGGTTGAAAGAATTCGGACAAACCAATCCAATGAGGGCTCAATTGGCATCATCCCTCGAATCCATTAACACCGAGATAGCCTCAGTTAGTGGTCAGTTAGATATTTGGCAGGTTAAGAGGGATGAACAAAAAATATTTTATGCAAATAAATTGTCATATGAAGATGTTAAAAAAAAAGAAATACCAAAAGGTAGTATATGTGATATATTTAGAAAACTCGCTGAGCAAAATACTATTAGAGAGGGTACTAAACGATTTCCCATCCATTGGTCCATACATGATGCTATTAGAAACAATTTTTGGGATAGATGTTGGATGGTTTTTGATGCCCCTACTTGCAACAATCATGAGGTCCCCATGTATTTTTTGAAGAAATTATATTGTGAGTTTGTCCTTAGGGAGATCCACAATTATTTTGATATATTAGACTCCTAGGGTAGAGGTGGGGGGTCATCATTTGAGAGGCCAGGAGCACATCATAACCCTAATGTAGTTAGGGCACTTGTGGTCAAGCCACAACGCGAGCATGTGACTATTCCTTCAGTTGTGAAAGAAAATGTAGAGGCCAACACTCTAGGGACCATTAATGCTTTGATGCAGAACCTCATCCATTCCATGAGCCCATTAGTTAAGGGGGAGCCTTCTGTGTGTCGTGGTCACATGTGCACTTCATGCAGATCCAATGCACATTTGGCACTCATGCTAGAGATGGTGTGGATGCTGGGCTTGTCAACGATTAGTTCCTAAACAACACATTTGGCATCAACACACAGGTAAATTACAATTATAATTTACTAATTTGATCACATTTAATATGTATAGTGAATGATTAATTAATTAGCATCTATTGACATTGTTCAAAATTTAGGGTCAGAGTGTTGGTGGGCCTAGCAGTGATTCTCCAGGCCCATTTTTTGTCCCTTCCATCTTGAGGTATGTATCGATTTAATCATTTTAATTAATACATATATTTATTACATAATCATATTAAGGATTGACAAAAAAATTATGGATGTGCATCAGTTCTCCACAGGACCCTCAACCTTTACCACAGACTCGGAGCATAGACATTATACGAGCTTCACACACGTATAGTTGTTTCATGTTAATTTAATTTATTTAATTATATTTATTTTTATGTTTCATGTTAGATGTAACGTGTATTGTATGACATGCAACTCATGATGTCAGACACACCTCCTCATCTGCAACAGTCTATTGATAGTGGAGTGGCCGCAGCTGTGGCTAGCTCACAGCCACTGACGGAGGTATGAAAGAATTTTCTTCATTTTAGTTATTGTTTATAATAATTAATCTCAAAATTTCTAATGTTATTTATAAGTGATTATATTTATTGAATTTTTGTAGGGTCTCGTCATGCCTGATCGTCCACGAGCATTTGAGGTGAACTTACAGAGTGATTATTTGTTGGCGGTAAGAAAATAATTGATTTTTTGTATAAATATATTTGATTTCAACGTATAATAAATATTGATTCATATCTACTTTCTTTGTATCAATTGGAGCTAGAGAAGAGGCTCAACAAGAGGTTGAGTGAGCGTGTCAGGAGGGCCCCGTCATCTCCACTGTCTCCCTCCACACAACGAAAGAGGACGTTGAGAGACTTGTTTCCTTCCCCTCATGGGAAGGAAAAGATGTAGTTGATTTAGACATGTATATATAGGCATAAATGGACATATTTGATACACCTTTGATGTATATGACATTCTATATTTGATGTATGACATTTATTTGATGTATGCCATTATTCGACTTATGACATTATTGGTTAATATATGATATGTTTGTTCATATATGACATATGATATGATATGTTTGTTCACGTTTGTTCATGTATGATATTAAATTAGATATGTTCGTGTATGACATTAAATTAGATATGTGCATGTATGAAATTAAATTCAATACCTAATCTATTCAAAACTTTGATAGAATATTGATTAACAATAAATTTTATCATTGTTTAAGCATAAGTTAATCATTTGCAATATGTCATTTTCATATGATTTATGATCTTGTTCATGTTTAAAGTTTTCCTTCTCTATCATTTGTTTATCAAGTTTAATTCAATACCTAATTAGTTTGAATTTTTGATACAATATTGATTGGCAATAGACTTTATCAGGCAATATTCGTGGAACTCCTGGCAATTGATCACCTAAATGAGAAACTTGAGATTTATTAGGAACTCCATTAAAGAAATCAGTAGTTTGAAATTAGTCTATCCAACCAAATTAGATCAAAAGTTCTCTAAACATTTATGTTAAAAATAAGAAAAAATTTTTGATCACAAGTGGTCACAAAGTTTTTGTAGAAGAAAAAATAATTGTTACAAAAAGAATATAGACAAGAAGAAAAAACACAATTAGCTTGTTCAGCTTGAATACATAACCACCATTCTTTATCATCAATTGAAAAATGTCAGAGATAGTAGAGAAAAGATGGATTATTTGCAAAAAAAAAGTCATTTAAAAAATCATAAATGTAACATAATCACTGATAATTTTATGTGTTTTCATACATTAATGATTGTAACATAATCACCAGTTGATTGGAATGTGTTGTTATTATTCTATAGTAACTAGATTAATTCAAAAATAAAAGTTTAATAAATAGTTGTGATGTATAAGAAAGAGAGATATCTCACATGAGAGGGGGACGAAAGAGAGATATCTCACATGAGAGGGGGATGAATCTAAGATGACACATAATATACTTGTAAGAGGGAGCCATAATTCATAATGAATTTATAATGCATGTTATGGAAAATCATAGAGCATCTTTAAAAGGAAATAAAAGAGTATGACAAGTGGAAGGAACATGTTGTTTTGTAGACTCGTATTCAAATTTGGGTGTTGATTTTCTAATGAAGGATTCAAGCACTGCAATTTGGTAGTTTTGGCTCATGTTATCCTTGTATCTCACTCTCTCTTATCACACCCCCCCCCCCCCCCCCTCTTCATATGTCTATTTTTGTAGCCATCTATCCTCTTCATCTCCCCCTCACTAATGCAGAGATGTTGAACAAGAAGTGAGGTTTAAGAACTTTCTTCTTCCTAATCTACCAAACTAAACTTGTGGCCTTCCTAATATCTTACTCCTTTAGGATATCATTTTTGTGGCCTATCTAAAGTGATAGGGTCATTTGTGAACTCCTCCAAGGTGAGTGTTTCTCCAATCAAGATCTTGCACCTTTTTGTTTTAGGGACACTAGCCCTATTCCAAGCCAATAACTATAACTCTTCACCAATGGCTTCACCAACCCCAAGTTTCTATTGGGACACCTTCCTTATGTTGAACTGATTGAGAATCAACTCTTGGTTTAACCCTCCAATTGTCATACATTACAAAATGTTGACTATCATAGAATTCCTTGTAGGTCTCCTAATCTAATTTTCTGGACTTAAATTCCTCTTAGGTTGAAATCTAACTATTCTATGGGTAGATTCAAACACCCTTTTGAAATTTATTTAAGACTCCAAAGCCTAGATTCCCAATTCCATTCATGTAGCACCTAACCCATGTAAAGTACATAGACCTAATGAGGTCACACTAGTTTTGGTTTTCAAAGTAATTACTAGATAATTGGTGCATGAATTGGTGCATGGCCTCATACCTCCTCTATTCACCAATATTTATCATCTTCAAATTATGATGAAACACAATAATGTTTCCACTTTTTTCTATTATATATTCCCCCTTATGAAAATACTCATATAACTAATAAACCATTCATCTCCTCCTTGCAACACTTCTCTACTTCATGTCCTTGCTTGACTCATATCTTAACTATAACACTTCTCTCCCTGAGTAGCATTCTCCAATAGTTCATTTATCCCCCTTTGACTCATATCTTCTATTTTTACATCACTATCTTTGATATAAGTCCATTCAATATTTTATCTTCATTAACAATTTATCAATGTTTTAAACTAAATTTCCAATGTTGTTAACTAAATTTCCAATGTTGTTAACTAAATTTCCCCTTTTCTTAACATCTTTAAAGTTAGTCAATATTGATTATCCATTGTCACATAGGAATAGGATGAGGTTGGGGATAGGGTTTACTTTGCCACCTAAAGCTAATGGAGTAGACAATTTGATCCCAGGATGAAAGGTGAGAGAGATTTGGCAGTTGGCAACTTTGTACTAGCCAAAATTGCAAGTTTCAGCATCACCCGAGATGGTGTTGTAAAATGAAAAAAAATGTGATCTCCAAAAAGAGAGAGAGGTTATTGTAGGTCTCTACAACATGGTCCTGTAGGAATTGGAATTGCATCCATACCTCACACGAGCTCTAAGATATGCCCCGTCAAAGATCGCAGCCCTATGGGATTTAGTGACCCTTGGGGACATTCTAGTTTGGCATGCCCGAGAATGTTCGAGCACTAAAGGGTAAAAGATGAGGTTGAGGATAGGGTTTACTCGACCACTTGGAGCTAATGGAGCAGACAGTTTGATCCCATGATGAAAAGTGAGAGAGATTTGGCAATTAGCAACTTTGTACTAGCCAACACTGCAAGTTTTAGCATCACTTGAGATGGCATTGTAAAATGAAAATGGAATGTGATCTCCAAAAAGTGAGAGAATCTATTGTAGGTCTTTGCAACATGGTCCTATAGGAACTAGAATTGCATCCATACCTTACACGAGCTTCAAGATATGCCCCGCCAAAGATCGTAGCCCTATGGGATTTAGTGACCCTTGGGGACATTTCGATTTGGCGTGCCCGAGAACATTCAAGCACTGAAGGGGATAGGACGAGGTTGATGATAGGGTTTACTCGACCACCCAAAGCTAATGAAGTAGACAGTTCTATCCCATGATGAAAGGTGAGAGGGATTTGGCAGTTGGCAACTTTGTACTAGCCAACACTATAAGTTTCAACATCACCTGAGATGGCATTGTGAAATGAAAACAAAATATGATCTTCAAAAAGTGAGAGAGGTTATTGTAGGTCTCTAAAAAAATGTCCTCTAGGAACTAGAATCGCATCCATACCTCACGCTAGCTCCGAGATATGCCATGTCAAATATCGCAACCCTATGGGATTTAGTGACCCTTGGGGACATTCTAGTGCAGCGTGCTCGAGAATGTTCAAGCACTAAAGGGGATAGGATGAAGTTGAGGATAGGATTTAACCATCCACCCAGAGCTAATAGAGTAGACAATTCGATCCCATGATGAAAGGTGAGAGAGATTTGGCAGTTGGCAACTTTGTACTAGCCAATACTGCAAGTTTCAACATCACCGGAGATGCCGTTGTAAAATGAAAACAAAATGTGATCTCCAAAAAGAGAGAGAGGTTATTGTAGGTCTTTGCAATATGGTCCTGTAGGAACTAGAATTGCATCCATACCTCACACGAGCTTCGAGATATGCCCTGTCAAAGATGGCAGCCCTGTGGCATTTAGTGACCCTTAGGGACATTTCGGTTTGGCATGCCCGAGAATGTTCGAGCACTAAAGTGGATAGGACGAGGTTGAGGATAGGGTTTACCTTCCCAACCAGAGCTAATGGAGGAGAAATTTTGATCCAATGATGAAAGGTGAGAGAGATTTGGCAGTTGGCAACTTTCTACTAGCCAATACTGTAAGTTTTAGCATCACCCGAGATGGCATTGTAAAATGAAAATAGAATGTGATCTTCAAAAAGTGAGAGAGGTTATTGTAGGTCTCTAAAACACGGTCCTGTAGGAACTAGAATCACATTCATACCTCACACAAGCTCTGAGATATGCCCCATCAAAGATTGCAACCCTATGGGATTTAGTGACCCTTGGGGACATTCCGGTACGACGTGCTTGAGAACGTTCGAGCACTAAAGTAGATAGGATGAGGTTGAGGATAGGGTTTACCCATCCACCCAGAGCTAATGGAGCAGACAGTTTGATCCCACGACGAAAGGTGAGAGAGATTTGGTAGTTGGCAACTTTGTACTAGCCAACACTGCAAGTTTCAACATCACCCAAGATGGCATTGTACAATGAAAATGAAATGTGATCTCCAAAAAGTGAGAGAGGTTATTTTAGGTCTCTAAAACATTGTCATGTAGGAACTAGAATTGCATCCATACCTCACACGAGCTCTGAGATATGCCCCGTCAAAGATCGTAGCCTTGTGGCATTTAGTGACCCTTAGGGACATTCTGGTTCAACGTGCTCAAGAATGTTTGAGCATTGAAGTAGATAGGACAAGGTTGAGGATAGGGTTTACTTGGCCACCTGGAGCTAATAGAGTAGACAGTTCGATCCCACGATGAAAGGTGAGAGAGATTTGGCAGTTGGCAACTTTGTGCTAGCTAACACTGCAAGTTTCAGCATCACCTGAGATGGCATTGTAAAATGAAAATAGAATGTGATATCCAAAAAGAGAGAGAGGTTAGTATAGGTCTCTACAACATAGTCTTGTAGGAACTAGAATCGCATCCATACCTCGCACGAGCTCCGAGATATGCCCTGTCAAAGATCACAGCCCTATGGCATTTAGTGACCCTTGGGGACATTCCAGTTCGGCATACCCAAGAATGTTCGAGAATTGAAGTAGATAGGACAAGGTTGAGGATAGGGTTTACCCAGCCATCCGAAGCTAATAGAGCAGGCAATTCAATCCCACAACCTTTTTTCCACTAAGTTGCAAATTTGAGCAACTTTTACAACTTTCAACAATGCAACTTTGCACAAAAAGTGCAATTTTTATATTTTTCACTTGATTCCAATTCTATGAATTAGAAAAGGTTCAAAAATAGTAAAACCTCAAAGGAATATAGGAATATAGACAGTTTTATAGTTATTTCCTAAAAGTTGCTAAATTGTTGCAAAAGTTGCTAATGCAACTTTGCAATTTTTGCATTGACAACATTTGGGTGAATTATGCATTTTGGCTTGGAGGGTATGGAAATTGAAAGGTGTTGATGGGAACATGCTAGATAGGGTAGAAAAAACCTATTAAATCCTAAAAGAATCTTAGATTTGACTATTTGTAGGATTTGCCCATCAGGACCTAGAAGGGTCACTTGGCACATTGTTACAAATTTGCTCATTTTGGGTTGTTACTTGGGTCCATCACCCTATCCTCTGCATCAAGATTGATCCTAGATTAGGGGTGGATAGAAAAAACCTATAAAGGTATTAAATAATGTAATAAGGCTATCAAAGCCTCTAAAAGATGTAAAAGGCACTAAAAGTGCAATAATATGTAAAAATGGACTTAATGAAGTCATGTAAAGGGTCCAAAGGGAGGTTTCATTTGGTTTTGAGAGTCTAAATGAGTTTAAAACCTCATTCCCATGTGTGGGAGACAAGTTTGGGTAGTCAAAATTGATTGCTCCAAAGGTGGATTTAGTGTTTTCTCTAAACAAGAGTTTCATTTTACATTGGAAGTCATCTAATATAACCAAAGTGAAGGTGTTTGAACCATTTTGGGATTCTAGAGACATTGCAAAGTAAGTTTTCTGGAAAGCCCTAGGGTAAAGGGGCTAGAAAGGAGGGTTTTGTAAAAACCATTGTAATGTTGATCATGAGACCAAAAAAATAAAAGAATCCTTGCATTTGAGTCATCTCTTAAGATTGTTTTGGGTCATTGGAGTTCCAAAAGTCAAGGGATTGTGAGTTGCTTTGTAAATGGCCTTAAACTAGGCCTAGTTGGCAGACTGGAATAGCCAGTTTTGAGTCTTTATAATAGTTGGTATGTACTAGGTGCATGGTGCATGGTAATCTAGCTTTCTGGTGTTGTCAATTTTGATTGTTCTAGAAAATCATTTTCAGTTTGGTATTGGAAATAGTTTGGAGTTGGAGGACAAATGATGGGGAGGATCTTGAACAAGGTTCTAGCCTCAACTACTAGAACTCACTTCAGGCTTTCTCCTAGCCTATTAGGGTATTTCTCCTATACGCTATTCCAAAGCAATCTTCTCTCTATTCCCTTATTACACTAATCCTCACCAATCAACTCAAAATTCTATTTCACCATGGGGTATCCGAAGTGCTCTCATTGCACCGTTCTTCACAACTGGCCTCCAAGAGTGCATTCTTGGCTATATTGAATTCCAAGGCTTGTATTAGGTCTCATTCAATAGTTTTTAGGATCACTAAGTGGATTGGAGTATTGGGTTTCCAATCGATTTGCAGATTGCATAGTTTAGAGTCCTACTAGGACTAATAACAAATTAGGCCTCCAAAACTAATTTTTGGCTTATATCTCCTCAAACCCTTAAGAAGAACTCAAAAAAATTTATGATTTGGGTACCCTTTTGGCTCCCCTTGAAGATTTTTCAGGTCTACAACACCTAGGCCATCCGTACAAGGGATTCCCAAAAATATGCCTATTTACAAGGGTTTCTTGTTTGTATGAACAGGAATATAGAGGGTTTTTCCTTCCACCACTCAAATGGACTCTAAATGACTAATCTTCTAGAATTAATTTTCTTCACTCACCACTCTTGCCTTCCATGAATTTGTATTGCACCCAACTGATAGGGAGAGAAGGGATGAATCAATCACTAATTCATGTTTCGAGTCTACCTCTGAGACTTAGGGTGTCCTCCAAGATCACCACATGGATTTATAAGATATTTTTCAAGTAAATATCCCCCAATCCTAAACCCTTCTCCACTATCTTGAGAAGTTTTCACTTGTTGCTACGTGCTAGGCTGCCATTCTCAATGAAGATCATTCAAAACCTTCAATCAAACTAGGTCTTCTTGACCAATCTTACCAACCACTTGTAGTATCATGGAAGGAGACTCACACCCTTGAAATGTACTCCTTTATCATGTGAAAATAGGTTGCTAAAGCCTTCTTCCTTATCGATTTCACCAAATTGCTCCAAAATAGAGCTACAAGGAATCAAAGGACAACCTGCTGTCCTATCTTGTTTGTTGGCCAAATGGATTTTTGGAGCACTATCCTTTCACCCAAAGAATCTCCTTTCACTCCTCTTCCAACATCCTTCGATAACCTGCAACAAAATCCACAATCTTGCAATGTAAAATTCTTATTTATGCAACTCTTCCCTAACTAAGCTTGTTTTGGCTCGCCTAGGGCAAGAGATTAAAAATGCTTTCCATAATTTTTAAGGGCCCTACTTTTTCCTGCATATAGTAAATTGAGTGTACTCACTATCCCCAAAAGGATGTACAATTCCTACAATGGGATAGTGAGTTATCTCATTTTCTTTACAAAGTGTTGTAAACTGGACAACAAACTACCTAAAAACAAAAGATTTTTACAACTATAAAAAAAAATGCTTTCAAGCCAAACTTCCTAAATAGAAATTTTTCTAAATCATGCCATCTAACATTATATTAGGTACAAAATTCAAAAACAATGAAAGAAAACCTCAAAAATGAAAAAAACAAGTCTTTTTGCTCTCAAAATGCATGCTACAACACTTATTTTTTTCAAAATGACAACTTATTCCTCACTTTAGGGTTTTGGAAGTCATTTATACTTCCTCCTAGGTATTTTCATCCTCTCATAATGTTTTGAATCAGCCTCTTTATGTTTTAAAGAAAAAAAACTCCAATATCTAGCAAAGGACAACATTTTTTTCAAAATTTGCAAAATTGCAATAGAGCAACTTTTGCAATTTTTCTTGCTTGTGCCTTTTTACACTTCCAACTTGTCAAATAGGTCACCTCTTAGAAATTTCATGCTAGAGACCCTTTCCTAAGTTAGTTACTCATGACTTAAGCTACCCATTACCCCATGGTAAGGTATACCTTGCCTTTTAGGCCATTTTGCACTCTACCTAGGACATTTTGACTTCCTACACCCCAACTACCACACTTAGGTCCAATGACCCTTATTATTATTTACAAGATCTCTCTTGGAGCACAAAAAAAAAAAAAAGGTGAGGGACCTATGTTTCAAGGTGCCCCTGCACCACCAACACCCCATTCTATGCTCTTTTCAAACACTTATTTGCTGATTTCATTGCCTGGCCAGGTATGCAAACTCGCCTAGGGCTTGTTGGAAAAAGAAAAAAAAAAAAAAAATCCTCTGCAAAACAACACCAAAATACATATTTAAATTTTTTATATAGTCTATTAGTTAATGCCAAAAGGCCATACTGGTTCCACCATTGGAATTCAAGTTATAGAGGTTTCTTTGCTGATTGCTTTGTACAGACTAGTGAACTGGCAACTTTAAAAAGATTTTTCAAAATAGTAAAGAAACTGATAAAAAAAACTCCTAATCTTTATCAAAGCATCTACATTCCATACACTATCAAACCACATGAAACAACAACCCTATCAATCCATTAAAGGTGTGGATGAAGGGTGAAATCAGAAAACTGTCATCAAAATGCTCAGTTTGCTCTTCATTCCAATGCCAAAATTCATACAAAAGTATGTGCCAAACCTCAAACTGACTTGGATTGGTCTTAAATACCTCTTACTCATGTGAATCAATAGATCTCATAGGTTTCCAACTGATTCTTGAAGCCCTTATAAAGTTTTAGCACTTTTTGTTAATGTTGTCAAGCAACTTTGCAAAGTTGCAAAGTTGCCAAGTGCAACTTTTGCACTATTGTGCATTTAATGGCTCCATGACCTCAAACATTGTTAAATGAACCTATTTCCATATAATTAAAAATTTTAACATATTTTCCATCTTTCCCATCCTCTTGGGGTCTTGGTCAATGTTTGACCATTCTAAACTCTAACAAGCAATTTAAGCAATTTTGCCAACATAGAAGCAACTTGGGAACTCAAACAAAACAAAAACCTATTTACAAACACAACTCACACACTTGGGGCTTTATCACATAGCCCTTATTTATGTGGTCTGGCCAAGACCAGTACAAGCCAAAAATGATTTAGGAAACTTGGCATATTTCCTAGGTGCTCCTGCACCAACAAAGCTCAAAGCTAATGGGTAGAAGTCAATAGTAGGAAGAAGAAGTTCTCGACTACTAGCCCCTTTTTAAAAATTTTTACTAAGAGAAAGTACAAACCTAATGTGGAATGCATAAGACTAAGGGTTTGGTAGTTAGCCTATCAAATGCCCATGACTAGGTAGATGGGTGTGAAAATATGTTGTTTTAGATCATGATAGAATATTACCATAGCCCGTATAGGGCCTTGGGTTAGAAATATTGAGAGTTTCTTTGTAAGTGAAGGGTAATTAGGCCTATTTTGTTGAATCCATAGTGTTGGATCAAATAGTTGGTCCAAAGGAACTACCAATGAGATTGCTATATGTTGTCATACTCCAATAGTAGTATTTGTAACTATAATTTACTTGTATGGGGTTTGGGAGAAATTGGTGAAAATAAGGAATTACCTGATTCATAGCGATACTAAGATCAAGCCTAGATAATGTCCAAGTAAGGGGTTTTGAATAAACCTATTAAAGATATGCATTTAGACTATTGGAACAACCTAATTGAGATATTTGAAAACCTTAGAAAGAGTTGGGACAAGCCAATAAATTTGGTAACCCAATTTGAACATTTGGAAGGACTCTTGTGGAGAAGGGTAGGTATTTAGTTTAATGGTTTGAATCTATTCTTGAAACAAGTCATTTGCTAAATGTTTATTAATGTAGTGCCTGCCCCTAGTTCACATTCTATTATCATTGTCAAATTCTTTTAAGCTAATTTTATGCATTGATTAGTTTTAGAGATACTAGATTTACATTATTATGATATTATTTCATGACTTTGATTACAAATGCATCGGTTATTATTACTTAGTTGATTTCATTCATTTGTTGTTAATGGTATTTTGATGATCCTAGTTAGTAAATGTGGTTTCTTTTATAAAAATGTTAACATGATGTCTTTAATGATGATTATGTTGTATTGATAGAGATGCATTATTATATGTACGCATTTGATCTTAGATTTGTGATTATTATACTTACCCCATACTTGCATGTGTATGGTGTGTGTGTTTATTTTATCTTTCTGTCTGACGTGTTTGATGTGGTTAAGGGAGGGAGTCATAGTCACTTGCTAGTCGGGATCTACACGATGAACCACTCCCCGCCATTGTCTGTTTAGTTTAGATATATTATATACATGTACATGCTCGTCTTTTATGCAGGATGTAGGTACCGGGCATCGACTTCCCTGAATTGCCAGGATGAGCGCGCCCTATTACAAATACTCAAATGGTGAGAATGGGAAGATAATGATCAGGTCCAATCCTAGCCATAAGCCTATAATACTTGTCCTGCAAGGAGGACTCGTAACAGACTGTCTACCCTTTTTAAAACCTGTGAGTATTTTTGTGTGTATGTTGTTTTGTGAGTGTTTGATGTATTTTCTATTAATTAAGTCTATGTAATAGATTAAATTAATAATTTAATTTAATGAAAAATTATTATGATATTATGAATATTTAATTAATTGAGAAATTAATTAAATATAAAGAATTAAATTGAAGATAAAAGTTTTAAGATTAAATTTAGAACACAATAATATTTATTAATTTAATAATAATATATTTAGAGTTCATTTTTAAATAAATGCTAAATATTATTGTTATTTAAGTTAATAAATATTTATCAAATTAAAACGTTCAAAAATATATTAAAAAGGAAAAAAGATATTAATTTATGGAAAAGATTTAAGTTCGCATGAATGAATTTTAAATATAAGAGATTAATTTAAAAGATAAAAAAACATGTGAACTTAATAAAGATATTCTAAGAAAGTGTGCATGAGATTTTAAAAGGTTATTAAATTAATTTAAAGTAAAGCAAAGTGGAAAGTTAAATAAAGTAATTTAATAATTCACTTAAAGTGCATGAATGAATTAATTAAATAAGAGAGAATTAAATATTGGAGATAAAAGTTAAAGTTTAAATTTAGAACGTGATTATATTTATTTAATTTAATAATAATATATTTAGAGTGCATTTTTAAATAAATGCTAAATATTATTGTTATTTAAGTTAATAAATATTTTATCAATTAAGTTTCTAAAAATGAAATCAAAAGTGAAAAGATATTTAATTATCATAAAGATTATAGTTCGCATGATTTATGCATGAGATGAAAATAAAAGAAATTAATTGAAACGATTAAACAAGTGAAAATAATAAAGATATTTAATCACATTAAGTACGCATGAGATTTATAAGTTATAAATTGATTAAAATAGAAGTCAAGTGGCTAGTTAAATAAAGTAATTTAACAGTTCACTTAAAGTGCATGAAGGAAAAATAAAATAATATTTTAATTAAAAGCGAATTAATTGTGCATGAATGAATTAATTAAATAAAGTAATTATTATTTTAGAGTTGTGGGGACAGAAGCCCTAAAAGGTAATTAGATTATATATTAGAGGGTTTTGGGTCATTATTGCACACACAGGTTTTCAGGGAACACACTTTTGGAAAGGGGAGCAAAGAAATCTTTGGAAGCTTGGAAGGGTTCGGATTAGCAAGGGTTTCACCAGATTGTTAGCATTAGATCAAGGTAGGGTTTGTGAACCATTCTAGAAACACTTTCGGATCTTTGTCTTCTTCGTGCTTGTTGGAAATTGCTTTCTCAAATTTTATTGAATGAATCTTGCTACCTTTCTTCTGAATCTTTTGCGATTTGATTTCTTCTGGGAATCAGGATTAACAAAAAAAAAACTATTTAGAAAACCTTGTTTTACTTCTGAAAGAAATTTAGTATTAAATTGAAATTTGGGTTTTGAATTAAAATGGAATTAATAAATTTAAATTTGGAAGGGGTTTGTTTTTGGAAATGAAAATCTTAGGATTGAAAATTCGAAGGGTTCAATTTATTTTTCCTATCAGTTTAATATCGTAAATGTTATTAAAATATGTATATATTAAAATAATATTGTTATGAAGTTTGTTGAGAAAAATATTATAAAATAAAGAATATAGAATTATAATACAATTCTTAAAATTTTCATATATAATAATTTATCTAAATTTATTAGAAGGGTTGTTCTTCTAATAAACAAAATTATTGAAATTTGACTTAGTTAAAAAAAAAAAAAAAAAAAAAAAAAAAATAATAATAATAATAATAATAAAAAAAAATAATAATAATTTAAAAAAAAAAAAAAAATTAATTAAAAAAAAAAAAAAACGAAAATTGAAGCCTTACATTAATTCAACAATATATTATCAATCAAATCCAATTGTGAGACTATGATGTTTTCTATGTACTGTCTATATTTCTTTTTGGATTTTGGTGTTGTTTAGATGTCGACCAGTCTAGGATGTACACCAGAGGTTTTGTGAGATTTCTTGGGTACTATTATGTGGCTAGATGTTATGATGATTCTTGTGATTCAAACTGGAGTTTATACTTATGAGATTTGTTTTGTGAGCATTTATGTGTATTTGGATTTAGTTTGATCCATCTTGTTATCAGGTTGCCTGTTAAGGAACCGAGTTTGATCTTTATGGGTGTTGTGGTATGGGACACAACTGTGTTTTTATGTGCTTAGGAGAGGTTGTCTAGGTATGTGACTTGGGAGTGGCTTGCATAGGGGTCCGGGACCCAAAGTGGTCAGTACCAGGGTAACCTAATGCAAGTTATGTAATAAGTCATAATCTAGTAAGCAAAATTTATGGGGGGGAAACACACTAAAAAGATAAGTTAGAGATATTTGATCTACCCATGCCTTTAGTGCTTGTATAGACTAAGGATGGGAATGAAATGAGTGCCTCGTCTTCTTGAGAGGGCTTTCTAGTTTCCATATGTGTGATGTTGAGGGTCCGGGGTTCAGAGTAACCAGTCCAGGGTAACTCAACGCTTGAGGGTCCGGGGTCTATTAAGAGATCAGTCCAGGGTAACTCAAGCAGCCATGTGATGAAACTCCCTAGTATGTAGCCTAAGTCTCCTCTGTAGTTTTTGTGTATCTCTGGTGGTGTACTTATTGTTGGATGTGGTGTACTTATTGTTGGTGGTGTATCTATTGTTGGATGTGTTTATTGTGGTTACTTACTTTCATTGATGATGATTGGTGTTTCATTATGTTGTACTTTTGACATGTGGTTTTTGACTTGAGGAGGATTATCTTTTGTTGACTTTATCTTGTGATCTTGGTATTTGGTTTATAATTGGTTTGTGTATGATGTTTGGTTATGTGATGTCAGTATTGGATTGAGTGTTCTTTCTTTCTGGTTTATTTTATCTTCTTGAGTAGCATGTGTTACCTTTCAGGTAGTTTTGGCTATTAGGAATTCCATGCCTAGGAATGTTTTATGTTTGATAGCCGTTTGTGGATCATTCATTATCTTCCCTGCATGGTGGGAGTGGAAGCCTGACTAGGTAACCACGCGGTCGGGAGGTAGTGCCTTCTTACCATTTGGGTCCCCCTTCACATTGCCAGCTATTGGATGTTCGTTGTAGAAGATGTACCTTTATCATTCTTACTTCTTATCTCAGAGACTTCTTTTCAGATGAAGTATATATGTTATTATGTATTCTGTTGTACAGTATCTATTTTCACATACCCTGCGACATGTGCAGTGGATGTTATTGATTGGATGTACTTTCATTGTATTGTTTATACTTATGCATTTGCTTATGCGACTATGTATCTGTTATTCCTTTATGATCTTGAGACATTGTACTTGAAACTTAAACTAATTAATTTAAGATTATTAAATGTGACTCAACGTAAAGGAACCTTTGAGGAATTGAAACTATATTTGTAATTGCAAATGTGTATTTGTTGTGTATGTTCATATTGCTTCCGCATTAATGTTATCTTGATGTTGTTTAAACTTAAAAAAAAAAAAAATAGTTCAATAAACATTGTAACATGTTAGGTTTATTTCTCTTGGGTTCCCGAGTGGGGCGTTACAATTACTTCTTGGGGATCTAGTTTGACTCCTCAAATCATTGGTATCAAATCTAGTAGATCTATTGAGGTGTGCAAAATTAGTTACTTGTGTTGTAGATTGTTATATTGAGAAGATGCCTCCAAAAAAAAAATATAGAAGGAGATACAAGAGCTGATATAAGCTACTAAAATAATGGATAGAGAGCTGAGGAAAAAAAGAGACTAAGATGTAATAACGGAAAGAGAACTGAGACAAGTAAGCAAGTAAAATGCAACCATCTTGGAAATCTTGGAAGCTTTGGAAAGGATTCCTACGAGGGATGTGCATGAAGAACAAGAAAGTGATGCTTAAGCACTTGAGATTCCTCATGGAGAGGATGGAGGGGACTTAGATCTTGAAGAAAGAAGGAATAACTTGAATAATACAAGTAAATAATAGAATCCAAAAATAGAGGATAAGGAATAACTTGAAAGAAAAGGAGATGGGTTTGATGACCTACATAGAGGAATTTCACAAGTTGAGCATAAGAGGTGGATTAGAGCATAAAGATGAAAATGTTGCAAGGTATCTTAATGGGTTCATATAAAACTTGAAAAATGGGATTACCTTGATTTTTCCTAAGACGCTTAGAGATAGTTTCCAATTGGCTATAAGTGCATAAGATATGGTCAATAGGAAGAAAGAGAGACAAGAAGGTGGTAGAGGAAATGCAAACAGAGGAAGGGGAAGACAAACCAATAATATAGGAACATGACAAGGAAGAAATGACAAGGGTAATGAACCTTTTTTTCTTATCAAAGAGGAGGCTATAGAGTTGGAGGAAGATTTTGTTTAGGTAGAGGAACATGGATGTTTACAGGAAGGGTAGGGAACACATCAATTAAGTGTCAATTAAATGATCAAGGTGAAAGGAAGATTAAGAAGAGGGTCAAGAAGTTAGAGCACATAGAGGTTTAGATCCTTATGTTTAACTAATTTTAAAGACTAAAGGATAAATGTTGATCTTTATAAGGGGGAAAAAAAAAAGTGAAACCAAAGCTATTAATTTTTAGAGCACAATATAAGAGTCAAGATAAGTTATGAATGACAAGAATTCATCTAGGTTCCAATGATAGTTTAGTTTCATATGAAATGGTGAACACTTTATATTTGGAGTGGTCACCACACAATATGCTATATAGAGCATCACATGTACATATTGATGATTTTCTTAAAAGATAGATGACTATGAGTTGACTATCTTGAATTGAATGACATCTCTAGGAATTGATTGGAATCCAGTTCTATATGATTGTGCTCTACTTTAAACAAATGGAAGTTTTGAGCATTGTGAATCTGTTTCAAGTCATTAGAATGTGACTTCCTAGAAGTATGTACTTATAACTATTTTAAACTATGTCAAACTCTTCATGAAAGCTATGACCCAAATGCATCACCATTGTGTTGAATCTTCTAATATACATCTCCATTAAAATATGTTTGCTGGTGTAAACCTGTGAGGAATAGTTGGTCCCAGTTCAGTTGTGTGTCAATATTAGCAATGTGACCAATTAATGCTACAAACCTTAGTATTGACATAATTTAACCATATTGCAGGTTCAATTCAATTGGGTTTGCAAATAAGTTATTATTAACATGTGTATGAACTGCTAGAGCAATTCTAAATATAGTAGATAATAGCCTTCCATGTTTGATATTGAGGGATAATGTATGCACGTGCTATAACAAAACTAGAGGATCATATTATATGCAAATTGAAATTTCTATTTTTCATTCAAAGCATAGTAAAATTTTTATTCTAGCAAGTCTAGCCTTTATCACTTGTGCGTCAACTTTATTAGCCCTCTTCTTTGGTGACCTGCAAATGAACAATTAGCATAGTAAAAAATATAAGATAAGATCAATCCACTAAGATTAACACACATGGGATGAATATTCATAATCAACTATTGACCTTTTCCAACATTCCAACTTTATGATAATAATGAGTCAAAGTCCAAAAAATTGGAATCCTTAGAGAGAACTATATCTGTCACTACCCCATTATCATTAGATCGAGACATATTTTCCTTCCTACTTTTTGATGATTGTGATCCTCTGCAATTCTAGGCACAAGATGATTAGCATACAATGGTACTTGAACAAAGAACACTAATAAATATTGAGGATGCGAATTGATAATACCATTTCACAGATGATTCTGGCATCTCACCCTTTATCACTTGTGTGTCAACTAAGTTATTAGCCCTCTTCTTTGGTAACCTACAAATGAAGAATTAGCACAGTAAAAAATCTAAGATAAGATTAAAAAATGGGTCCTATTAAAGAATATAATATAAATTCAAATAATGTATCTAGATTCTAAACAAATAAAAACTAAATCTCATCACTTACACATCATAACAATACGATCCACCTTAGTCATGTGATAGTCTTGGGGAAGAGGTTGTAACATTGTATTTGGATCCAATTGATCACTTTTTCTCTGTCTCCCTCTCTCCCTATTCAATCTAATGAGCCAACTGGATTTGCTCGACATTTTAATGTCTCAAGTATTGCCTCATGGTCTAACTCATGAACTTTCCAAAGAATCTTATTATGCGGTCTTTCACCATATTTTATCAAGTGGAAATTTGATGCATCAACAAGGTTTGAATAATGAATAATCTTCCTCTCTATTTTTCGATCCTTGAATAACCACAAGTTAGGATTCTTCATAGGATAACATCTAAGCCATGTGCCTGTTACAACCATTGCACTGACATGGTACTCTAAACCTTCACCATCTATAACCGAGTGATCCAATTTTTGTTTGGCTTCAATACAATGACACAAATAATAATCTATCCCTTCTTCATTGTCTTTAGGTGCAATAATAGCAAAAACATGGCATGCAGTGACAAATGTACAAAATGCGGTCATTAATTTAGAAAATACTTGGGTAAAAGTTATAAAGTTACCTATTGAAATTACAAAGATAAATATATATATATATATATATATATATATATATATATATATATATATATATATATATATATATATATATATATATATATATATATATATATATATATATATATATATATATTACCAAGTTGCACTAGATCTGAAAAGTGGTCAAAGTCAATAGACGAATCCATCTCTACCATTTCTAGTGCTTGTCGGGGAGGATAGGTGTCAATTGGGTCCAAAACCCATATATCCCATTTGTCCACCCATTTAGTTGACTCACAATCATCCCAATTTTATTCTGCATATGATGGACAATAGCATGCCATTTTTCATGTGTGGATACTCCATGAACTTGCATCAGAGCTTCTAAAAGAGTGTACCTCACTAGATCCTATTAGTGTGCAACAATCCTAATATGGTGCAATGTTAGTATTATCTATCAACCAAAAAAATATACAAACTGTAGACTCACCTTCCTTACCTAGACCCATTGTAGTGTTACACCTTGGATGATGGATTTTGCATCTATCAATATTGCTCCATCTTTGTACTTTAGTTCTTCATGAGCCAAGGCTCTTTTAATGCATGTGCCTACACCATCGTGCTCTCCCTTACCATGATCAACATCTGTGAAATTCCACATATATTGAATTCTACACAACCTATGCATCCTGCTCAACCAATAGAACATCCATGCATTCTTGAATTGAGATGCACAATTGTCTGACCAAATAATGTGCTGATGATATGATATGCCCTTGTTAGCCAAATCTCTATAAAATAGTTGAAAACAACCATGTATGTACGAACTCCGTAGAATGTGATCAATCATCGTTGATGTAAAAATGGTACTCCCTCAAAATCTTTCTGTCATCCTCTGTACTTTTAGGTGAATGCATGAGTGTTATGTGAACAAATATGGAAACCTATTGAGATGTATAATACTTTGCTTGCACCTCATTTTGTGTTTGTAGTGTGTAGTTCTCTACAAAATGTACAACCGAAACAATGGTATCCAATGGAAATGTATCCTTGCACAACTTGAATTGCAAATCCAACCATCAAGCTCTATGGGTATGCCTTGCATACTTGTAAATAATCTTTTCACAAAAAATCTTCATGAACTCATACACTAGAATCTTTTCAATGACTAGATCACATCTTTTACCATGTTTCCCATCTTTTAGAGCATATGTCATTGTCTTGAATTTTTTGTAATCTACTATTTTATTTCCAATTGCATGCATACTATCCATATGTTGAAAAGTTGATAAAAGTTGCAAAGAACCACAAAATAAGCATGTACCATCCAAGTATGATGTCTTGTAAATTTTTTGGCCGTCCCTTATTTCACATAAAATATTGGATATGAATTCCCTTGAAGATCTTGGTGGCTCTTTTATGTCACAATCTTGCAAAACAAATTGAGAATGCAAAACTACGTACGTATATATGCCTAAAATCATCAAAATGGTTAGAAAATTCAATATGTATCCTACAACAAGAAGTTGTGTGTGTGTGATTTATCTTCACATAAAAAAGTTTACCCATCTCAAAAAATCTTTGACTTATTCGAATTTAAGGATACATACTAACAAATTTTGCAAAAAATTATATTTGAGTTGAGTCCAAAAAATATTTCGTATGTGGCTCGTGATTTTGGCTACCAATCCTCCTTCTTACAACATCTCTTTGATTAGGAGAAACACGTGTATTATTTTTCCAAAAAATTTCAATCAATGATTTCAATGCTTCACTAATTTTTTTATCCTTTCGCGGTAGTCTACCGCTAAATGTCCATAACTCATTTTTTGTTGGATCTTCTAATCTCTCACGCCTTAGCATGGATCTCCTGAGGATACCTCTACCAATTTTTAATGTTTTTCTTGTCTTTCTCATGAGTCAAACTTTCTTCATTTGGCTGCTTACTATTGTCAATGTGAGTACTCATCTTGTGATATTACTATCTTTGATGTGTGATTTAGAACCCATTATTTCATAAGCACTCATTAGATTCTTTACAATATTGCTTTCATTTGAATTGTCCATCATTCTTAGCCCAAGAATCTTCATGATAGGCCTAAATTTCAAATTTCTCATCATTTCAACAAATAATTGGCATTGACCTGTAATATTTAATTCTTCCAAAAATAATCTCCATGTACTATTAACTTTTCTTTGACAAGTACACTTGCTAATCTTGTTAGGCATTGATTTCAAAATGTTAGTATCAATATCAATCAAATATTTTGGTCTTCTAAAATGAATTGTAGAAGGTGTTCTAATCTCTTCAATTCTCTCAACATTTTGAACATCAATATAAGGTTGAGTGTATTGTGTACCTTGAACTAAAGATGATGTACCTTGGCAATAAGATGTAAAAGATGGAATATCACCTAATTAATGTGTTGATGTTGTGCTTTCAACATGACATGATGGAGTGTGTATATCGTCAAATCTACAAATTAGTGTCTCTTCTACATGAGAGGATGATATGCCTTCAACATTGGAAGATGGTACTCCAACATTAGAAGATGGTGTAGCGGACGATATGACTCCAACATTGGAGGATGGTGTAGCTTCACAATTCAATTATCTTCTTGAGTGTAACAATCTCATTTGTTCTCTTTGTCTTTCTAATTATTCCTCTTTGTTTCTTTGTACTGGTGGTTCTTGATCCTCTTCGAAAGTCAATTCTTCATTATTGCTTTGTAATTTTCTTTGTAGTAATTTTATTTTATGTCTTTTAATTGCCAAATCTCTCTCCCTATCTTCATTTTTTTGAATCTTTGGTTTCTTCCTTGGCATGTTGATGATTTCTACATGTCAAATTATTCAAACATTCGAATTACTTAAAATGTGGGTAAGTGCACAAAGTTGTGATGCCAAAAGGGGGGTATAAATGGACACCTTTTTTCTGAAATCTGCAAATTTTAAACTTCAACAAGAATTTGAAGATAGTTACGCTCAAAATTTTCAGATATGACAAAAAAAAAAGTCGTAGTCCTTTGAATCTAGTTTCTAAATTACTAATTTTTTTTCAAAATGGTTTAGTTTTAGGTCCTCAAAAAAGGGGGCCACAAAAAGTGGTACTGTTTATTCCAAAAAAACATAGCACAGTACAAAGTGTGGCCCCCCTAAAATTTTAACTTTTTTTTTGAAATTTTTTAATCGCTTTGGTCAAAAGTTACTTAACACTATGTAGTTTATCCCAGATTTTTTGAGTAATTTTATAATGTCAATTTTTTTTTTAACGAATTTTTTAACTAGACACATCCCAAAAATGTGAAATATCTGTGTGCTCCCCCTAGAAATAATTGAAAACTAATCTAAAATCAAAACTTTTTTTTTTCAAAGTGTGTAGAATGGAGTCTAGTTTCTAAAAAACTAAGTTGTTACAAAATTCGATGAACGAGCTAAAATCTATAGCCCAATTAGTACATGGTGGTTTTTGACAAAAAATGAACATACATTCAAAAAAAATTATAGATGAAAGGCTTGAAATAGTTCAAATTAAAAATAAATTATATTGTTAGATAGCTAACACAGAGACCTATAATGCTATGTAAACTGATCTTATCGATACCCAACCACGAGAAATCTTTAAGGGGAGCACAGAAGAAAAAAAATCATTTTTTGTATGTTTGCTGAAAAACACGTCTCAGGCCTATTCATCAAATCTAAACCTGTGGGTTGGATCTCCAAGGAAAAACCAAGCCTTAGGGTTGGGTTTGATTAAGGTTTAAATAATGTGTGCACCCTATAGCGCGCACACGCTATAGCATGCACGCGCTATTTAAACCTCAACTCTAAATAGCGCGCGCACGCTATAGGGCGCAAGCACTATAGTGCGCATGCACTATTTAGATGTAAGTTGCAAAAGAGAACTAGGGGGGGGGGGGATAGGGGAATGGCTATGTGTGTGCATGAAAGAGATAGAGAGAAAGTAGGGGATAGGAGAGGGGAGAGAGTACAGGATGGGAGAGAGAAAGTGAGAAAGAGTAGGGGTGGAAAAGAGAGTATAGGATGAGAGAGAGAGAGTAGGGTTGGCAAAGAGAGGAAGTGTGAGAGAGAGTACGGGGGGAAAAGAGAGAGTGCGGGATGGGGGAAAGAGATTTAAAGTAGGGGATGGGAGAGAGAGGAAGTGTGAGAGAGAGTACAGGTTGGGAGAGAGAGATTAAGAGTAGGGGATGGAGGAGAGAGAGAGTAGGTGATGGGAGACAGAGTGGGAGAGGAAGAACTTGAGAGAGAGGAGGATGGGAGTGCATGTGTGTGAAAGAGAGAGAGTATGGAATGGGAGAAGGGAAAGACAAAGTAGCTCAAGAGAGAGTAGGGGATGGAAGAGAGAGTAGGCGATGGGAGAGGGAGTGGGAGAGGGGGAGATAGGGGGAATAGAAATGTGTGTAAGAGAGAGAGAGAGAGAGAGAGAGAGAGAGAGAGAGAGAGAGAGAGAGAGAGAGAGAGAGAGAGAGAGAGAGGAGGGGATAAGAGAGAGTGTGAAAATTTAAGAGAGACTAGAGGGTAGCAAAGAGAGAGAGAGAGTGGAGAGGGAGAGAGTAAGAGTGAGAGTGAGAGAGAGAGTAGGCAGTGGGAGAGGGAGAGCAAGTGAGAGAAAAAGTAGGGGATGGAAGAGGAGAGAGGGGGGATGGGTGTGTGTGTGTCAAAGAGAGAGAGTCAAGAATGAGAGAGGGGAGAGAGAGATAGAGAGAGTAGGCAATGGTAGAGGGATGGGAGAGAGTGAGAGAGAGAGAGAGACATAGTAGGCGGTGGGAGAGAGAGTGGGAGGGAGAGAGAGGTGGAATGGAAGCATTTAAGAGAGATAGAGTAGGGGATGGGAGAGAGTAGGCAGTGGGACAAGGACTGCGAGAGAGAGAGAGGGGGGGAATGGGAATGTGTATTTATTTATAAGAGAGATAGAGTAAAGGATGGGAGAGAGTGTGAGAGTTTGAGAGAAAGTAGTAGGGGATAGGAGAGAGAGTGAGAGTAAGGGATGGGAGGGAGAGAGAGAGAGAGAGAGAGAGAGAGAGAGAGAGAGAGAGAGTGGAGAGGAAGAAAGAGAACTTGAGAGAGATAGACAGTAGGCAGTAGGAGAGGGAGTGGGAGAGGGAGAGGGAGAGAAATAGGGGGGATGGGAGTGTGTGTGACAGATGTAGAGAGTAGGGGATGGGAGAGAAGAAGAAGAGTGGGGGGATAAGAGTGTGTGCATCTATGAAAGTGAGAGAGTAGGGGATGGGAGAGAGTGTGAAAGTGTGAAAGTAGGGGGTGGCAAAGAAAGAGTATGATGATGGCGGAGAGAACGTAGGCGATGGGAGAGGAAAAGAGAGAGGGGGGATGGGAGTGTGTGTGTGTAAGAGAGATAGAGCAGGGGATGGGAGAGAGTGTGAGAGTGTGAGAGTAGGGGGTGGATGAGAGAGAGTACGATGATGGGGGAGAGAAAGTAAGTGGTGGGAGAGGGAAAGAGAGAGGGGGGATGGGGGTGTATGTGTAAGAGAGATAGAGTAGGGGATAGGAGAGAGTGAGAGTGTGAGAGAGTAGGGGATGGGAGAGAAGAGAGAGAGTAGGGTATAGGGGAGAGTGTGAGAGTGTGAGAGAGTAGGGGATGGGAGACGAGAGAGAGAGCAAGGGATGGGGGAGAGAAAGTAGGCGGTGGGAGAGAGAGTGGGAGAGGCAGAGAGAGCTTGTACAAGATGGGAGAGAGAGAGAGTAGAGAGGGAGAGAGAGAACTTGAGAGAGAGAGATAGCAGGTAGTAGTAGTGTGAGTGTGAGAGAGAGTAGGGGGTGGTAGAGAGAGTACGACGATGGGGGAGAGAAAGTAGGCAGTGGGAGAGGGAGAGAGAGGGGGAATGGGAATGTGTGTAAGAGTGACAAATTAGGGGATGGAAGAGAAGAGAGAGAGTAGGGGATGGGGGAGAGAAATTAGGTGGTAGGAGAGGGAGAGAGATAGGGGGGATAAGAGTGTGTGTGAGAGATCTAAAGAGCCGGGGATGGGAGAGGAGAGGGGGTGAGAGAGGTAGAGAGAGTAGGGAGGAAAGAGAGTAGGGAGGATGGGGAGTGATGTGTTTTGAGAAAGTAGGGGGTGGTAGAGAGAGAGTACGATGACAGGGGAGAGAAAGTAGGCGGTGGGAGAGGAAAAGAGAGAGGGGGGATGGGAGTGTGTGTGTAAGAGACATAGAGCAGGGATGGGATAGAGTGTGAGAGTGTGAGAGTAGGGGGTGGCAGAGAGAGAGTACGATGATGGGGGAGAGAAAGTAGGCGATGGGAGAGGGAAAGAGAGAGGGGGGGATGGGGGTGTATGTGTAAGAGAGATAGAGTAGGGGATGGGAGAGAGTGAGAGTGTGAGAGAGTAGGGGATGGGAGAGAGTGAGAGTGTGAGAGAGTAGGGGATGGGAGAGAAGAGAGAGAGTAGGGGATGGGGGAGAGTGTGAGAGTGTGAGAGAGTAGGGGATGGGAGACGAGAGAGAGAGAGCAGGGGATGGGGGAGAGAAAGTAGGCGATGGGAGAGAGAGTGGGAGAGGCAGAGAGAGCTTGTACAAGATGGGGGAGAGAGAGTAGAGAGGGAGAGAGAGAACTTTAAAGAGAGAGATAGTAGGTAGTAGTAGTGTGAGGGTGAGAGAGAGTAGGGGGTGGTAGAGAGAGTACGACGATGGGGGAGAGAAAGTAGGCAGCGGGAGAGGGAGAGAGAGGGGGAATGGGAACATGTGTAAGAGAGAAAAAGTAGGGGATGGGAGAGAAGAGAGAGAGTAGGGGATGGGGGAGAGAAATTAGGTGGTAGGAGAGGGAGAGGGAGAGAGATAGGGGGGATAAGAGTGTGTGTGAGAGATCTAAAGAGTCGGGGATAGGAGAGGAGAGGGGGTGAGAGAGGTAGAGAGAGTAGGTGGTGGGAGAGGGAGGGTGAGAGAGAGTAAAGGATGGGAGAGAGTAGGAAGAGAGAGAGGGAGGGGATGGGAGAGAGAGTAGGGAGGATAGAGAGTAGGGAGGATGGGGAGTGATGTGTTTTGAGATAGTGCATACGCGCTTTATAGTGCGTACGCGCTTTGTAGTGCGTACGCACTATCTTAAATCACCAAAAAATGGTCAAAAACCAACCTTGGGGCCCATTTCATCCATTTTTAACTTTTGGTCTATTATGCTCTCTGTTATTCCGACAGAAAACATGGGTTTCAACATCTAGCAAACACTATTTCAACACTTTTGAAAGCTAGCAAACACCAAATTCAATCATTGGATACATGATTTGAAGAATTTTTGAATATTCTTTTAATAGAAAAGGTTAGTGCAATCAATTTTAAATATTTTTTGTCGATATATAGATACAAATTTGATTATAATTTGATATGTTATGTAATATATAGTGAATTCATTAAAAATTGTATATTTGAATGAAATGTTATTTCGAAATGGTTAGAAATTTGACAAGTCATTTGATATATATTGTGTATTCATTCAAATAATTATAATTTTTATATGTAATTGAATAATTTGTAATTTACACATTTTAAGTAATTCGAATGTTTGAATAATTTGACATGTAAAAATCATCATCATGCCAAGGAAGAAACCAAAGATTCAAACAAATGCAGATAGGGAGAGAGATTTGACAATTAAAAGAGATAAAATGAAATTACTACATGAACAAAGAAAATTGCAAAGCAATGATGAAGAATTAACTTTCGAAGAGGATCAAGAACCACCAGCACAAAGAAACAAGGAGGAAGAATTAGAAAGACGAAGAGAATGAATGAGATTGTTACGCTCAAGAAGACAATTGAATTGTGAAGCTACACCATCCTCCAATGTTGGAGTCATATCGTCCGCTACACCATCTTCAAATGTTGGAGTCATATCATCCACTACACCATCTTCCAATGTTAAAGTCATATCATCCTCTCATGTTGAAGAGACACTAATTTATAGATCCGATGATACACACACTCCATCATGTCATGTTGAAAGCACAACATCAACACATCAAGTAGGTGATATTCCATCTTTTACATCTTATTGCCAAGGCACATCATCTTTAGTTCAAGGTATGCAATACACTCAACCTTATATTGATGTTCAAAATGTTGAGAGAATTGAAGAGATTAGAACACCTTCTAGAATTCGTTTTAGAAAATCAAAATATTTGATTGATATTGATACTAACATTTTGAAATCAATGCCTGACAAGATTAGCAAGCGTACTTGTCAAAGAAAAGTTAATCATATGTGGAGATTATTTTTTGTAGAATTAAATATTATAGGTCAATGCCAATTATTTGTTGAAATGATGAGGAATTTGAAATTTAGGCCTATCATGAAGATTCTTGGGCTAAGAACGATGGATGATTCAAATGAAAAAAATATTGTAAAGAATCTAATGAGTGCTTATGATAAAGTGGGTTCTAAATCATGCACCAAAGATAGTAATATCACAAGATGAGTACTCACATCGACAATAGTAAGTAGCCAAATGAAGAAAGCTCGACTCATGAGAAAGACAATTAAAAATTGGTAGAGGTACCTAAAGGAGAGCCATGCTAAGGCGTGAGAGATTAGAAGATTTGACAAAAAATGAGTTATGGACATTTAGTGGTACACTATAGTGAAAGGATAAAGAAATTAGTGAAGCCTTGAAATCATTGATCGAAGATTTTTGGAAAAATAACACACGTGTTTCTCCTAATCAAAGAGATGTTGTAAGAAGGAGGATTGGTAGCCGAAATCATGAGCCACATGCGAAACATTTTTTGGACTCAACTCAGACACAATTTTTTGCAAAATTTATTGGTATGTATCCTCAAATTCAAATAAGTCAAAGATTTTTTGAGATGGGTAAACCTTTTTATGTGAAAATAAATCACACACGCACAACTTGTTGTTGTAGGATACATATTGAATTTTCTAACCATTTTGATGTTTTTAGGCACATATGCGTAGTTTTGCATTCTTAGTTTGTTTTGTAGGATTGTGACATAAAAGAGCCACCAAGATCTTCAAGGGAATTCATATCCAACATTTTATATGAAATAGGGGATGGCCAACAATTTTACAAGACATCATGCTTGGATGGTACGTGCTTATTTTGTGGTTCTTTGCAACTTTTATCAACTTGTCAACATATGGATAGTACACATGAAATTGGAAATGAAATAGTAGATTATGGAAAATTCAAGACAGTGACATATGCTCTAAAAGATGGGAAACATGGTAAAAGATGTGATCTAGTTATTAAAAAGATTCCAGTGTATGAGTTCATGAAGATTTTTCATGAAAAGATTATGTACGAGTATGCAAGGCATACCCATAGAGCTCGATGGATTTGCAATTCAAGTTGTGCAAGGATACGTTTCCATTGGATACCATTGTTTTGGTTGTCAATTTTGCAGAGAACTACACATTACAACCACAAAATGAGGTGCAAGCAAAGTATTATACATCTCAACAGGTTTCTATATTTGTTCACATAACATTCATGCATTCACCTACAAGTACAGAGGATGATAGGAAGATTTTGAGGGAGTACCATTTTTACATTAGTGATGATCGATCACATTCTACGAAGTTTGTACATGGTTGTTTTTAACTATTTTATGGAGATTTGGCTAACAGGGGCATATCATATCGTCAACACATTATTTGGTTAGACAATTGTGCATCTCAATTCAAGAATGCACGGATGTTCTATTGGTTGAGCAGGATGCACAGGTTGTGTAGAATTCAATAAATGTGGAATTTCATAGAGGTTGGTCATGGTAAGGGAGAGCACGATGGTGCAGGTGCATGCATTAAAAGAGCCTTGGCTCATGAAGAACTAAAGTACAAAGATGGAGCAATATTGATAGATGCAAAATCCATCATCCAATGGTGTAATGCTACAATGGGTCCAAGTAAGGAAGGTGAGTCTACAGTTTGTAGATTTTTTTGGTTGATAGATAATACTAACATTGCACCATATCAAGATTGTTGCACACTAATAGGATGTAGTGAGTTACACTCTTTTAGAAGCTCTGATGCAGGTTCATGGAGTATCCACACACGAAAAATGGCATGCTATTGTCCATCATGTGCAGAGGAAAATTGGGATGACTATGAGTCAACTGAATGGGTGGACAAATGGGATATACAGGTTTTGGACCCAATTGACACCTACCATCCCCCACAAGCACTGGAAATGGTAGAGATGGATTCATCTATTGACTTTGACCACTTGTTAGATTTAGTGCAACCTGGTAATATATATATATATATATATATATATATATATATATATATATTTATATATCTTTGTAATTTCAATATGTAACTTTATAACTTTTACCCAAGTATTTTCTGAATTAATGACTGCATTTTGTACATTTGTCACTGCAAGCCATGTTTTTGTTGTTATTGCACCTGAAGACAATGAAGAAGAGACAGATTATTATTTGTGTCATTGTGTTGAAGCCAAAAAAAAATTGGATCACTCGGTTATAGATGGTGAAGGTTTAGAGTACCATGTCAATGCGGTGGTTGTAACAGGCACATGGCTTAGATGATATCCTATGAAGAATCCTAACTTATGGTTATTCGAGGATTGGCAAACAGAGAGGAAGATTCTTCATTATTCAAACCTTGTTGTTGCATCAAATGTCCACTTGATAAAATATGGTGGAAAACCACACAATAAGATTCTTTGGAAAGTTCGTGAGTTAGACCATGAGGCAATACTAGAGACATTAAAATGTCGAGCAAATCCAGTTGGCTCATTAGATTGAATTGGGAGAGAGAGAAAAAGTGATCAGTTGGATCCAAATACAATGTTACAACCTCTTCCCCAAGACTATCACACGACTAAGGTGGACCGTATTGTTATGATGTGTAAGTGATGAGATTTAGTTTTGATTTGTTTAGAATATAGATACATTCTTTGAATTTATATTAGATTCTTTAATAGGACCCATTTTTTTAATCTTATCTTAGATTTTTTATTGTGCTAATTCTTCATTTGTAGGTCACCAAAGAAGAGGGCTAATAAAGTTGATGCACAAGTGATAAAGGGTGAGATGCCAAAATCATCTGCGAAATGATATTATCAATTCACATCCTCAATATTTATTAGTGTTCTTTGTTCAAGTACCATTGTATGATAATCATCTTATGCCTGGAATTGCAGAGGTTAAATTATGTCAATAGTAAGGTTTGTAGCATCAATACTAAGGTTTTTAGCATCAATTGGTCACGCTAAGTATAGTAGTTGTATCATGAATCCTTCTGAACCAATATGACTAAGATTCTCGAAAAAAGACTAAACCATATCATCTGTCTACTCCCTCTTTATATAAGAGTTTGTCAAACAATGAGAATGAAACATTGATTATTACTCCCCCCTCAATGTAAAATTCTAATTGATTGCATTTTGTAAAGTTTTAAGTCACTATCAACCTCTATATCATTGTATTCTTCTTATCATCAAATTACACAACAATGAGAATATGAACAATGACTTCTTCACATGAACTTGACAATTATAAATGCTACACCTTAATAAATGTTTGGGCTTGGTCTTTACCATTCGAGCTTATAATACAATACATTGGCTTAATTTTTATTTGGAAGTTTTTATTATGTTTGTTCCAAAAGTCATTCTTCATTTGCCAATATGAAAATGCGACTATCATGAAAGGCATAGTCTTATAATTTGTAATTTGTATAATGGTATAAAAGCTTGGTTGTGGGTTTGAATCCATTGCCCCCATGACCCTCCTTCTCATGCATTTATTCTATTTATTCTTCTACCTCCTCCTTTGCTTGGCCATTTTGCAACACCATCTGTATGGAACTCTAGCCTTCTTCAAAACCATTGTACATGACCTCTCCTTATTCAAGATATTCTATAAAAAGTTCCTCAACCCTTGAACCTTTCAAAATCCCAATCTCAATGGAAGGCTTCTAGACCAAAGGAACTAGTAGATCCAGTTCTTTAAGAGAAAGAGACAACAAATCCAATTTTCTAGTGACTAGATGGAAAATTGGGGAAATCATTTCAATTAGTTGTAAATTGAAAGGAATTATAAGTAAACTATATCAATATAATAAGTAACTTAGTAATTATATCAATATAATTTAATTACTAAGGAAATGAATTTATTACTCTAACATATAGTACATTATTTTGCAGACAAAGGTGTTGAATTTGATGCTTAACAGATTTACATACATGTGTAATAAATAATAAGTGTTGTAGCTTTGGGATCAACACTATAAAATGAAGGATGTCATACTAAATTCATAGAGGTACCAAAATATTTTATTTGATATGGAGAGAAAAGAAAATGTGTATTCTTCATAACTGCATTTGGGTCTCATGTATTATCATTTTCAGCTATTGACATCAAAGATACCTTTACATCTTCATCATTGTATTGATCAACAAGTCCTTATTGCACTCACTAGTTCTAAGCCAATGACTAAGGTATGAAAGAGTTTACATTAAAATTTCATTAGTACTAAAATTCAATATAAAATTCATAGATACAATCGAGTGGTAACTTTGATAGTTTTTGTAGGGTCTTATTATTCCTGACCATCAATGTATCCCTGAGGTGTATATACAGAGGAATTATCAACTAGCTGTAAGAAAATATTAAGTTTTATGTGTAAATACATATATATATATATATATATTATATAAAATAGTTATTTATTCATATATAATTTTGATTGTAACATGTCGAGTTACAAAAGATTCTAGACTAATCGACTAGTGAGCATGTTAGGAAGACCTCGTTATATACACTGGTCATCTCCCACTTGTTGGCAATTAAAGACAATTAGGGATTTATTTTGTTCCCCTAGTTGGAAAGATTATATATCTAATGATGTACATTTTACACCTATATGGCATTATTGGGCATATGTTTTGTATAAATTTTTCTATGTATGTCATTTTTTACATATATTTTATGTATGACATTATTAGACATATGCTTATGATGTTTCAAATTATTGATAAATGAATTATATGATATTGTTAGACCTTATGGAATCAACTTTGATTTTTTGTTATCACATTGGTTTGATGCTTGTATTCAATCAATCAACATATTTTCCTTTTAATTCTTCCACATTTGACATATCCATCTAACAATGAACTTATGATACTCCCATCAAGAAGTGCATGATTGCATGGTTTTATGGTGGATGTCCCTTTCTTTTTTAAATTCCAATTTTATTCATCTACATGAGTAAGGGAGATCAATTCCATTTCTTTCAATTGTATTTAAAGGTCATTAAAGTTTTTTCAAACAATGTGATTAAATAAATATTATTCAGCATTTACCTCTATCATCAAGGTTGATTCATTCCTCCTCTTATTTTACCAAATAATTTGGATGAATCACCCATGGCTCCTTACATTTCTTGAAGAAAATTTTCAAAAACTTTGCAACATGTCTTCTCTTCTTCCATATAGTTCATGTTCATTGAAGACATTTGGTCAAACAATATATATGCTTTGTATATTCTCACAACACCAATAGTCATGGTACAATGCTTACACAATCCATAGTTGAAGAGAAGCTATGCGAAGCTTCTAGAACCATGGACCTATACTTAATTTAGTATTATTGCATCCATGTTACTTATGAAAGTATAACTTTCACATAGATAAGTAGGGAAACCAAAATTGAAAGCCAAACTTAACATAGAAAAGTAAAGCAAGCGTCAACTATATTCTCATTAAACACTGTGAATTCAAATATCTTTGGTGGAGCATATCTCAGAGCTCGTGCAAGATATGGAAGAGGTTCTAGTTCCTACAGGACCGTGTTGCAAAGACCTACAATAACCTCTCTCGCTTTTTGGAGATCGCATTCCATTTTCATTCTACAATGCCATCTCGGGTGATGTTGAAACTTGCAGTGTTGGCCAGTACAAAGTTGCCAATTGCCAAATCTCTCTCATCTTTCATCGTGGGATCAAATTATCTACTCCATTAGCTCTGGGTGGCTAAGTAAACCCTATCCCCAACCTCATCTTGTCCCCTTCAGTGCTCAAATGTTCTCAGGCACATTGAACTAGAATGTCCCTAAGGGTCACTAAATGCCACAGGACTGCAATCTTTGATGGGGCATATCTCGGAGCTCGTGCAAGATATGGATGAGATTCTAGTTCCTACAAGACCGTGTTATAGATACCTACAATAACCTCTCTCACTTTTTGGAGATCACATTCCATTTTTATTCTACAATGCCATCTCGGGTGATGCTGAAACTTGCAGTGTTGGCCAGTACAAAGTTGCCAACTGCCAAATCTCTCTCATCTTTCGTCGTGGGATCAAACTGTCTGCTCCATTAGCTTCGAGTGGCCAAGTAAACCCTATCCCCAATCTCATCTTGTCCCCTTCAGTGCTCGAACGTTCTCAGGCACGCTGAACTGAAATGTCCCTAAGGGTCACTAAATGCCATAGGGCTGCAATCTTTGATGAGGCATATCTCGGAGCTCGTGCAAGATATGGATGAGATTCCAATTCCTACAGGACCGTGTTGTAGAGACCTACAATAACCTCTCTCACTTTTTGGAGATTGCATTCCATTTTCATTCTACAATGCCATCTCGGGTGATGTTGAAACTTGCAGTGTTGGCCAGTACAAAGTTGCCAACTACTAAATCTCTCTCATCTTTCATCGTGGGATCAAACTATTTGCTCTATTAGCTCCAGGTAGCCAGGTAAGCCCTATCCCCAACCTCGTCTTGTCCCCTTCAGTGCTCGAACGTTCTCAGGCACGCTGAACCGGAATGTCCCTAAGGGTCACTAAATCCCACAGGGCTACAATCTTTGACGGGGCATATCTCAGAGCTCGCACGAGATATGGATGAGATTCTAGTTCCTACAAGACTGTGTTGCAGAGACCTACAATAAGCTCTCTCACTTTTTGGAGATCGCATTCCATTTTCATTCTACAATGTCATCTTGGGTGATGTTGAAACTTGCAGTGTTGGCCAGTACAAAGGTGCCAACTGCCAAATCTCTCTCATCTTTCGTCGTGGGATCAAACTGTCTACTCCATTAGCTCTAGGTGGCTAGGTAAACCCTATCCCCAATCTTGTCTTGTCCCCTTCAGTGCTCGAACGTTCTCAGGCACGCTGAACCGGAATGTCCCTAAGGGTCACTAAATGCCATAAGGCTGCAATCTTTACGGGGCATATCTCAGAGCTTGTGCAAGATATGGATGAGATTTCAGTTCTTATAGGACCATGTTGTAGAGACCTACAATAACCCCTCTCACTTTTTGGAGATCGCATTCCATTTTCATTCTACAATGCCATCTCAGGTGATGTTGAAACTTGCAGTGTTGGCTAGTACAAAGTTGCCAACTGCCAAATCTCTCTCATCTTTCATCGTGGGATCAAACTATCTGCTCCATTAGCTCCAGGTGTCCGAGTAAACCCTATCCCCAACCTTGTCTTGTCCCCTTTAGTGCTCAAACATTTTCAGGCACGCTGAACCGGAATGTCCCCAAGGGTCACTAAATGCCACAGGGCTGCAATCTTTGATGGGGCATATCTCGAAGCTCGTGCAATATATGGATGAGATTCTAGTTCCTACAGGATTGTGTTGTAGAGACCTACAATAACCTCTCTCACTTTTTGGAGATTGCATTCCATTTTCATTCTACAACGCCATCTCGAGTGATGTTGAAACTTGCAGTGTTAGCCAGTACAAAGTTGCCAACTGCCAAATCTCTCTCATCTTTCATCATGGGATCAAACTGTCTGCTCCATTAGCTCCAAGTGTTCGGGTAAACCCTATCCCCAACCTTGTCTTGTCCCCTTCAGTGCTCAAACGTTCTTAGGCATGCTGAACCAGAATGTCCCTAAGGGTCACTAAATCCCACAGGGCTGTAATCTTTGACGGCGCATATCTCAGAGCTCATGCGAGATATGGATGAGATTATAGTTCCTACAGGACCATGTTGCAGAGACCTACATTAACCTCTCTCACTTTTTGGAGATCGCATTCCGTTTTCATTCTACAACGCCATCTCAGGTGATGTTGAAACTTGCAGTGTTGGCTAGTACAAAGTTGCCAATTGCCAAATCTCTCTCATCTTTCGTCGTGGGATCAAACTGTCTACTCCATTAGCTCTGAGTGGCCAGGTAAACCCTATCCCCAACCTCATCTTGTCTCCTTCAGTGCTCGAACGTTCTCAGGCACACTGAATCGGAATGTCCCTAAGGGTCACTAAATGCCACAGGGATGCAATCTTTGACGGGGCATATCTCGGAGCTCGTGCGAGATATGGATGAGATTCCAATTCTTATAGGACCTTGTTATAGAGACCTACAATAAACTCTCTCACTTTTTGAAGATCACATTCCATTTTCATTCTACAATGCCATCTCGGGTGATGTTGAAACTTGCAGTGTTGGCCAGTACAAAGTTGTCAACTGCCAAATCTCTCTCATCTTTCATCGTGGGATCAAACTGTCTACTCCATTAGCTCCAGCTGGCCAGGTAAACCCTATCCCCAACCTCATCTTGTCTCCTTCAGTGCTCAAACATTCTTAGGCACGCTGAACCAGAATGTCCCTAAGGGTCACTAAATCCCATAGGGTTGCAATCTTTGACAGGGCATATCTCGGAGCTCGTGCAAGATATGGATGAGATTCCAGTTCCTACAGGACCATGTTGAAAAGACCAGAGATCAGCCAAGGATAAGGATAGCATAGTAAGAAAATGATTATTTATCTGGTGGATATAAGTCTTTTATATAACAAACCATTTATATGCATAGTAAAAGAATTGAATATAGATTTGAGACATATTGATCACCTGCAGTCTGATCATCTTCACAAGTATGCAACTTTTGTTTCACTATTTCATGCGGGTTTATTGAACTTTCTTTATGAGGTCATTTACAGATGGGATGTTCAAAGGTTGAGTTCCTCTGGGCCATCAATACTTTGACTATACTTTAAGTCAATGATTATCAATATGGGAAAAAATGGAACTCTTTGTATTTTGAAGTACTGAGAGGATGGCCTTGCCCTTCCCCAGGAGTTTCAGAAATGAGAGACATTAGGTAAGAGAGTGAAAATGTTACTATCACTTCAACGCACATGACACAATTGGAAATGCAAATTTTGATGGTAATCATTTTGTGATAAGGGAGAGACTAGGGATGATTGTTGTTACTATCTCTTTAGTAGTGGATTTTTGTTTTCTCTTGAATTTGGTGGTGGGGGATCAATTGTAATTCTCCTTGGATATTCCTTCTTATGATGTTAGTGACAAGTGTTGCTCTTTGAAAACACTTGTACAATCTTTTTTAAATTATTAGATAAAAACAAAGAATTGTAAGTATTAAACATGATTAGCCTTTAGTTCCTAGAAGATCTTTATTTCCCCATCAATGCATTTAGAAAGTTAAGTTTTAAGAAGATCATAAATAGAAAAAATTAGAGAAGCGATTTAAACATTTATATTGATTGGAAACATGTGAGTCTTGAGTTTCCTCTGCCTTTTAAAGAATGTTCCTTAGCTAGCATACCTAATTCCACATTCCATAAGAGTGTCATTGTGCTAAAGATTTAGGAAACCAATTGCTCTAAGATAAAGCTTCCCGATCAATAATAATCTAGCCTATTGAGGTACATAATACTTCTCAATTAAACTTGTGTTAATTCAGTATTAATTTTGTAATTAACTACAATTTTAGTATCTGTGTATAGGGGGTGACTGAGAAAACTATTTGAGGTCCAATTTGAAAATATATTTGTAAGGATCTCGACCAAGGTTCACAACTTCGATGATTAATACATTCATTCAGGCTAGAACCTCACTACAAAAAAATAATATATAAAAGAGGTAGTGAATAACGTCATGTCTAGACCCAAATCAACCAATGAAAGTCAAATCAGCATAATGTGGAACAACAATATATGCATTGAGTGGGTTGTCATAGAAAAGCTTTAGAATAAAATTCTTGTCTAGAATTAAAAGACCTTAAAGAAAATTTATGCTTGTAACACAAATGGCCATTCAAAATTGAATATGATTACAATATGTGAAATAGCATTACGAGAACTTGTAATGCTCTTGTGAACATCGTGTTAATTCTTGTAAGAATCCCTAAGATGCTTGTTATACTCAAAATTTTGTTGAAATTGAATTAATTTTTATCCTGTCGGTTAATTGGCTTAGGGTGATATATGCTTCTTGGATGGAATAATGAGTTCGTGATTAACTCTGTATTAAGATTCATAGCATCTTCTAGTTATTTGCAAAGGAAATTTATAAATTAAGCTAATGTCATATGGCTTGCTTGAGAAAGATGTTTGTGTTCTTATTGATGGGTACTAATGACTGTCCACATTTAGTTCTTCAATATCCTATTTGACAAGCTTTCCATAGACATTTCTTTGCCATACTAAGTATTTTTGAAAACATATTTGAGTAGAAGCACTATAGTAGATACTACATGATGTTTTAACAAATAAAGTAATGGGTTAAAGACTATTATTTCCAAGGTATTATGTAATAGTATTTTAATTGTAATGATCTTAGACTAATGAAAGAAAGACAACCTACAACCAAGGCTATATTGTGCCTACAACCAAAGCCATAAATGCTCACAGCCAAAGCCACTAGTGCACATAGCCAAAGCCATGGATGCTTATAGCCAAAGTTACAAGTGTTCGCAGCCAAAGCCATGAGTACATGAAGTCAATGATCACAATTGTTTACAACTATTCATCAGAAACAACTTCTTTGTAGTTTTTGAGAAATACTAATAAAGCAAAAAATAACATCTACTAGTTCGTAGACATAATGGAAACTCTCTAACAATTGAATTTAATTTCATACATGCACATATCTAATTTAATGTCATACACGAACATATCTAATTTAATGTCATACATGAACAAACATATAATATAAAATGATAACCAATAATGTCATACATCAAATATAGAATGTCATATGTACATCAAATGTATGTCAAATATGTCTCTCTGATGCCTATATATATACATGGCAAAGGAAACAACTCTCTCTCTCTCTCTCTCTCTCTCTCTCTCTATATATATATATATATATATATATATATATATATATATATATGTATATGTATCGAATATCTCAACTACATCTTTTCCTTCCCACGAGGGGAAGGAAACAAGTCTCTTGACATCCTCTGCCGTCGTGTGGAGGGAGATAGTGGAGATGACGGGGCCCTCCTGACACACTCACTTGACCTCTTGTTGAGGCTCTTCTCTAGGTCCAACTGATACAAATAAATTAGATATGAATCAATATTTATTATACATTGAAATCAAATATATGTACACACAAAATCAATTATTTTCTTACCACCAACAAATAGTCACTCTGTAAGTCCACCTCAAATGCTTGTGGATGATTAGGCGTGACAAGACCCTACAATAATTCAATAAATATAATCACTTATAAATAACATTAGAAATTTTGAGATTAACTATTATAAACAACAACTAAAACAAAGAAAATTATTTCATACCTATGTCAATGGCTGTGAGCTAGCCACAGCTGCGGCCACTCCACTATCAATAGACTGTCGCAGATGAGGAGGTGTGTTTGACATCATGATCTGCATGTCATAAAATACACGTTATATCTAACATGAAACATGGAATAAATATAATCAAATAAATTAAATTAACATGAAACAACTGTACCTGTGTGAAGCTCATATGATGTCTCTACTCTGTGTCTATGGTAAAGGTTGAGGGTCCTATGGAGAACTGATGCACATGCATAATTTTTTTTGTCAATCCTTAATATGATTACGTAATAAATATATGTATTAATTAAAATGATTAAATTGATACATACATTAGGACTCGTCGAAGGGACAAAAAATGGGCCTGGAGGATCGCTGCTAGGCCCAACAACACTTTGACCCAAAATTTTTAACAGTGTCAATAAATGCTAATTAATTAATCATTCACTATACATATGAAATGTGATCAAATTAGTAATTTACCTGTGTGTCAATGCCAAATGTTTCATTCAGGAACTCATCAGTGACAAGCCCATCATCCGTAGCATCTCCCGCATGAGTGCCAAATGTGCATAGGGATCCACATGAAGTGCACATGTGACCACGACGCATAGAAGGCTCCCCCTCAACTAATGGGCTTGTGGAATGAATGAGGGTCTATGTCAAAACATTAATGGTCCCTAGAGTGCATGTTCCTTCACAACTAAAGGAATAATCACATGCTTGTGCTGTGGATGGACCACAGGTGCCCTAACTACATTAGGGTCACGACGTGCTCCTGGCCTCTCAAATGATGACCCCCCACCTCTACCCTGGGAGTCTAACATATCAAAATAATTGGGGATCTCCCCAAGGACAAACTCACAATATAATTTCTTCAAAAAATACATGGGGACCTCATGATTGTTGCAAGGAGGGGCATCAAAAACCATCCACCATCTATCCCAAAAATTATTTCTAATAGCATCGTGTATACACCAATGGATGGGGAACCGTTTAGTACCCTCTCTAACAATATTTGGCTCACCGAGTTTTCTAAATAATGCACATATACTACCTTTTGATATTTCTTTTTTTTTAACATCTTCATATGACAATTTATTTGCATAAAATCTTTTTTGTTCATCCCTCTTAGCCCGCCAAATATCTAACTGACCACTAACTGATGCTATCTGAGTGTTAATGGATTCGAGGGATGATGCCAATTGAGCCCTCATTGGATTGGTTTGTCCGGATTCTTTCAACCAAGCAATGAGTCTTTCTAATTCAGTTTTGCCTCTCTGTATTTCATTTCTTATATTTTCTTGTGTGCCTGGTGGAGGCCTTGCAATTGGTTCGGGTTGTGGAATTTGTTGTTCTTCTTGAGGAGGGTTTTGATTTTGAGGTTCTTGAGGGTTTTGTGGATTTTTCGGTTGATTATGGACATTTCCTAGTAAAAAATCAATTGAAATCCAACTAAATAAACAAATCTAAATGAAATTTGTAAAAACCCTATAAAAGAATATCAAAAACCAATAAAACAATATGGAAAACATATTAAACAATGCAAAGTTAAGTTTATATCACTTACCTCGTCATCGTTGGTGTGCTCGTTGTCTTGGATTTCGTCGGTGAGGAGGCATTTTGGCAAATGGTGGTGAATTTTTGCTATCAAACTTGTGTATGCGCTGTTGGAGAGCCAAAAAGCAAAATGAAAATGATGGGCTGCGGGTCTGCAGCCCATCATATAACTTTTTTCATATCAGAATAGCGCGTACGCACTATTGAAAATTAGAAAAAAAAAACCTTGTCATCTTTTTGGCACCACAACTCGATGCATATGCCCATGTATAAATTACAAATTATTCAGTTACATATAAAAATTATAATTATTTGAATGAATACACAATATATATCAAACGACTTGTCAAATTTCTAATCATTCTGATATAACATTTCATTCAAACATATAATTTTGAATGAGTTCACTATATATTAAATAACATGTCAAATTATAATCAAATTTGTATCTATATATTGACAAATAATATTTAAAATGGATTGCACTAACCTTTTCTATACAAGGAGTATTCAAAAAGTCTTCAAATCACGTATCCAATGATTGAATTTGGTGTTTGCTAACTTCCAAAAGTGTTGAAATAGTGTTTGCTAAGTTGAAACCCATGATTTGTGTCAGAATAACAGAGTGCATAATAGATCAAAAGAAAAAAATGGATGAAATGGGCCCCAAGGTTGGTTTTTTACCATTTTTAGGTAATTTGAGATAGTGCATATGCACTATGTGAAATCACATCACTCCCTATCGTCCCTATTCCCCATCCTCCCTACTCTCTATCCTTCCTAATCTCTCTCCCATCCCCTCCCTCTCTCTCTTCCTACTCTCTCCCCCCTCTCCCATCCTTTACTCTCTCTCACTCTCCCTCTCCCACCACCTACTCTCTCTACCTCTCTCACCCTCTCTCTTCTCCCATCCCTGACTCTTTAGATCTCTCACACACACTCTTATCCCCCCTATCTCTCTCCCTCTTCCTCTCCTACCACCTACTTTCTCTCCCCCATCCCTACTCTCTCTCTCCTCTCCCATCCCCTACTTTGTCTCTCTTACAAAAATTCTCATTCCCCCTATCTCTCTCCCTCTCCCTCTCCCACTCCCTCTCCTACTGCCTACTATCTCTCTCTCCTTCTCTAGTCTCTCTCTCTCTCTCCCATCTTGTACAAGCTCTCTCTGCCACCACCTAGTCACTATCACTCTCTCTCCTCTCCCATCCCCTACTCTCTCACACTCACACTCTCTTCCATCCCCTACTCTGTCTCTCTCACACACACACTCCCATCCCCCCTCTCTCTCTCCCTCTCCCACTGCCTACTTTCTCTCCCCCATCCCCTGCTCTCTCTCTCCTCTCCCATCCCCTACTCTCTCACACTCACACTCTCTCCCATCCCCTACTCTATCTCTTTCACACACACTCCCATCCCCCCTCTCTCTTTCCCTCTCCCACCGCCTACTTTCTCTCCCCCATCATCGTACTCTCTCTCTACCACCCCTACTCTCACACTCTCTCCCATCCCCTACTCTCTCTCTTTCATAGATACACACACTCTTAAACCCCCACTCTCTCCCTCTCCCTCTCCCACTCCCTCTCCTACTGCCTACTATCTCTCTCTCTCTCTCTCTCCCATCCTATACTCTCTCTCTCTCTCTCTCCCATCCTCTACTCTGTCTCTCTTACACACACACTCCCATCCCCCCTCTCTCTTTCCCTCTCCCACTGCCTACTTTCTCTCCCCCATCATCGTACTCTCTCTCTTTGCCACCCCCTACTCTCACACTCTCACACTCTCTCCCATCCCCTACTCTCTCTCTTTTACAGATACACACACTCTTATCCTCCCACTCTTCTTCTCTCCCATCCCCTACTCTCTACATCTGTCACACACACTCCCATTCCCCCCCTCTCTCTCTCTCTCCCTCTCCCTCTCCCACTCCCTCTCCCACCACCAACTTTCTCTCCCCATCCCCTACTCTCTCTCCCCTCTCCCATCCTCTACTCTCTCACACTCTCACACTCTCTCCCATCCCCTACTCTGTCTCTCTTACACACACACTCTCCCATCCCCCCTCTTTCTTTCTTCTCCTACAACCTACTTTCTCTCCTCCACCGTCGTACTCTCTCTCTTCCACCCCCTACTCTCACACTCTCATGCTCTCTCCCATCCCCTACTCTCTACATTTGTCACACACACTCCCATCCCCCCTATCTCTCTCCCTCTCCCTCTCCCACTCCCTCTCCTACCACCTACTATATATATATATATATATATATCTCAAGTTTTCTTTCTTCCTCTCTACTCTCTCTCTCTATCCCATCCCTTTCTATCACTCTCTCTCCCATCCCCTACTCTCTCTCACGCTCTCCCATCCCGTAATCTCACTCTCTCTCTCCCCCATCCTATACAAGCTCTCTTTGCCACCACCTACTCTCTCTCACACTCTCACACTCTCTCCCATCCCCTACTCTATCTCTCTTACACACACACTCCCATCCTCCCTCTCTCTCTCCTCTCCCATTCCCTACTCTCTAGATTTTTCCTCCCATCCCCCCTCTTTCTCCCTCTCCCACTCCCTCTTGCACCACCTAATATCTCTCTCTCTCTCTCCCTCTCTACTTTCTCTCTCCCATCCCCTACTCTCACTCTCTCTCTTCCATCCCCTACTCTCTCTCACACTCTCTCCCATCCCCTACTCTCTCTCTCTCTCTCTCTCTCTCTCTCTCTCTCTCTCTCTCTCTCTCTCTCTCTCTCTCTCTCTCTCTCTTGCCCCCATCCCGTAAGAGCTCTCTCTACCACCTCCTACTTTCTCTCAAAATCTCACACTCTCTCCCATCCCTTACTCTATCTCTCTTATAAATAAATACACATCCCCATCCCCTCCCCCCTCTCTCTCTCGCAGTCCCTGTCTCACTACCTACTCTCTCTCATCCCCTACTCTATCTTTCTTACACGCTTCCATTCCACCTCTCTCTCCCTCCCACTCCCTCTCCCACCACCTACTATCTCTCTCTCTCTCTCTCTCTCTCTCTCTCTCTCTCTCATTCTCTCCCTCTCTCTCCCATCCCTCTGCCATTGCCTACTCTCTCTATCTCTCTCTCCCTTCTCTCATTCGCTACTCTCTCTCTCTCTCTCTCTCTCTCTCTCTCTCTCTCTTTCACACACACACACCCATCCCCCCTCTCTCCTCTTCCATCCCCTACTTTTTCCCTCACTCGCTCTCCCTCTCCCACTCTCTCTCCCACTGCCTACTCTCTCTCTCTCTCTCTACTCTCTCTTACATTTTCACACTCTCTCCTATCCCCTACTCTCTCTCTCTCTCTTTCTCTCTTACACACATTTCTATCCCCCCTTTCTCTCCCTCTCCCACTCCCTCTCCCATCGCCTACTCTCTCTTCCATCCCCTACTCTCTCTCGAGCTACTTTTTCTTCCCCCTCTCCCATTCCATACTCTTTCTCTTTCACACACATTCACTCCCATCCTTCTCTCTCTCACTCTTCCTCTCCCACTCCATCTCCCATCACCTACTCTCTCTCTCCCCCATCCCCTACTCTTAATATCTCTCTCCCAACTTGTACTCTCTCTCACACTTCCTCTCTCTCCCATCCCCTACTTTCAATCTCTTTCCCCCATCCTGCACTCTCTCTTTTCCACCCCTACTCTCTCTCACATCATGTACTCTCTCTGCCACCCCTACTCTCTCCCATCCTATACTCTCTTTTCCACCCTTACTCTTTTTCACTTTCTCTCTCCCCTCTCCCATCCCTTACTTTCTCTCTATCTCTCTCTCTCACACACACATATCCATTCCCTTATCCCCCCACCTAGTTCTCTTATGCAATTTAGGTCTTAATAGTGCATGCGCACTATAACACACACGCGCTACTAAGAAATCATCTTTTAGATAGCACGTGCACGCTATAGGGAACACGTGCTATAGAAAGCTTATTTAAACCCAAGCCTAAGGCTTGGTTTTTCCTTGGAGATCCAACCCAAAGGTTTGGAGTTTATGAACAGGTCTGAGACGTGTTTTCCAACAAACATACCAAAAATGATTATTTTTTCTTGTGTGCTCCCCTTCAAGATTCCTCGTAGTTGGGTATCAATAAGATCATGTTACATATCATTATAGGTCTCTTTGTTAGCTATGTAACCATATAATTTATTTTTAATTTGAACTATTTCAAACCTTTCATCTATAATTTCTTTTGAATGTATGTTCATTTTTTGTCAAAAACCACCATGTACTAATTGGGCTATAGATTTTATCTTGTTCATCGAATTTTGCAACAACTTAGTTTTTTAGAAACTAGACTCCATTCTACACACTTTGAAATTTTTTTTTTTGATTTTAGATTAGTTTTCAATTATTTTTAGGGGGAGCACACAGATATTTCACATTTTTGGGATGTGTCTAGTTTAAAAAATCATTAAAAAAAAATACACATTATAAAATTACCCAAAAAATTTGGGATAAACTACATAGTGTTAAGTAACTTTTGACTAGATCAATTAAATAATTTCAAAAAAAAAGTTAAAATTTTAGGGGGGCCACACTTTGTACTATGTTATTTTTTTTGGAATAAACAGTACCACTTTTTGTGGCCCCCTTTTTTGAGGACCTAAAACTAAACCATTTTGAAAAAAAATTAGTAGTTTAGAAACTAGATTCAAAGGACTACGGCTTTTGTTTTTTTCATATCTTAAAATTTTGAGCGTAACTATCTTCAAATTCTTGTTGAAGTTCAAAATTTGTAGATTTCAAGAAAAAGTTGTCCACTTATACCCCCCTTTTGGCACCACAACTTTGTGCACTTACCCTATTTGATCTTCCAAGATGATTAGAGGTGGCTGTGTATACATGTGAAGCAAAATAGTTGTGTTTCTTGAACTTAATCTCATTTCATTGGCTATTAAAATTAGGTCCTTTGTGTCCATAGAGGACTTTCACCTGACATATGAGGAATTGATCAGGTCAATTGCAAGATTTTTCAGACAAGATTCTGTGATTTAAAATTTGAAAGATTTGAACTTAAGGCCAATTTTATGATTTGATATATCTGAGTTCTTATATCTAGATTAGACTCATTGATAGGCATTGTGAAATACCACATGAAGGGCCCTTTTGTGATTTAATGTGGAGACCTGGAAGATATCGAGACCTGGGCAGTTAGTCCTTGTGGTGCTCGATGGATTTTTGGGTCTAGAGTAACATTTGAGGTAAGCAAAGCCATCATTTTTTTTGATGAGTTTAGGATAAGAATCAAGATATTGGTCTAATCACAACTTAAACATATATATAATCTCATCAAATCTATTTTGATGTATTTTTGGCAATCATGGCATGCGTGACCACACTTTGTTCGTGAATTCTATCAAAAAATTCATATGCCTTGTCTATGTTTCCATTTTTCAAACATTTTTACCATGGAAATTGTGACTACAACATCTGACAAAAATTATTTATGCTTTAATGCATGTCCATAGCTATTCCAAAGCTCTTGTTTTCGCACATGCATCAATAATGTTGGCAAAGGTTGTGTGATTTAGCTTATACCTGCCAATTGCATTTGGTTGAATATAAACACACATGTTATATATGTGTTTAAACATATATACACATATTTACATATCTACATATGTATATATGTATGTGTGTGTATGTTGTCCACACATTAAGAAGTCCACATTAATTGGAGCCTAACAACGACCGTTAATTTGATGATAGTGTCTAGTTTCTTGATTGGATTAATGTTGAGCCTTGAGCCTTGGGCTCTATTTATTATGGCTTATGTTTCAAGTAATGGTATCTTCCTCTTTTTATATATCAAAGGGGTCCTTTATCTTATTTCATTATGTAATCTCTACCCACAAAAATAGGGCATTCCCTATTTTCTAAGGGATGGATATAACTGCAATTTTCAAGATTTGAACCACAAAATGTTCCCAACACATCAAGCTCAAGTACCCCCCACTTCAATTGTAGAGTACTACCTAAATCTACTGCAACAACAATATGTTGGTTGCTTTCAAAAGTAGGCTTTTTAACACCTTTTGTAATAGTATCTACATATGATTTTGTTCTTACCTAGACCATTGCATAAATAAGCTAACCATTGACTGCAATAGCAACATTTGTAGGAATTGTCCATGGTGATGTAGTCTAGGTAGCCAAACCAAACTAGGTAGAAGTCCTTTGAGAAAATTAGGAGTTGTGTCTGCTACATTAACCACTTTGAAAATAACATAAACACTTCTTGATATGTGTCCCTCTAGATACTCCAACTCAGCCTCAGCCAAAGTCATGCTAGATGAGGGACTCCAATTTTTCTAAATACTTCAATTTGTGGTGCAAGTTAATCAGTGAGGAGGAGGAGTTCTTAATCCATTTTTTGTGTATCCTACATTTATGGCTTGCAAAGAGACCACATTTCTTTGAGACATTCTATAAAATAGTTCACATGCCTTACCTATGATTTGACATTTTGCATGCATCCTGCACTCTCTCATCCCGATGATGGATTTCAAAGAGTGATCTAAAATGATGATGCTAAAAAACATTCAATCAAATCCAAAAAAAACTTGCATTACAAATGGATTGTGGAAATTTGATATTGTCAATTTTGCATGCATGTCTACCAGGACAATCACAACTTAAACATATATATAATAGATTTGATGAGATTATATATATGTTTAAGTTGTGATTGTCCTAGTAAACATGCATGCAAAATTAACAATATTAGATTTCCACAATCTATTTGTAATGCAAGTTTGTTTTGGATTTGATTGTGTGTCTTTAGCATCATCATTTTAGATCACTCTTTGTAATCCATCATTAGGATGAGAGAGTGCAGGATGCATGAAAAATGTCAAATCATGGGCAAGAAATGTGAACTATTTTATAGAATGCCTCAAAAAAAAAATTGACCAAGCATTGGTGGAAATTTTGACCAATGCCTAGAAGTTTTCGACCAAGCATTGGTGGAAATTTTGACCAATTTCTGGAAGTTTTCTACCAAGCATTGATGGAAATTTCAACCAATGCTTGGAAGTTTTCTACCAAGAATTAGTGGAAATTTTGACCAATGCCTGGAAGTTTTCGACCAAGCATTGGTGGAAATTTTGACCAATGCCTAGAAGTTTTCGACCAAGCATTCGTGGAAATTTTGACCAATGCCTGGAAGTTTTCTACCAAGCATTGGTCAAAATTTCCACCAATGCCTGGAAGTTTTCTACCAAACATTGGTCAAAATTTTGACCAATGCCTAGTATTTTTCAACCAAGTATTGGTTGAAATTTTGACCAATGCTTGGTAGAAATTGCACCAAGGCTTTGGAAAGTTTTCAACCAATGGATTGGTCAAAATTTCAATGAGAAAAACTTCTACCAATTGGTTGGTCAAAATTTTGACCAACCTGGGTCAAAATTTTGACCAATATTGGTCAAAAAATGAGGTCAAATGTACTAGTGTTCCTGTTAGGAGACTTTGAATCCACGTTAGGAAATTCCAACCCTATTAGGAGTTGTGCCAACCTAGTTAGGAGTTGTAGAAGATAGATGGACCCACTGTAGAAATAGCTTTATGGGCAAGACCAATGAAACCATTGTCCAAATGATCTTTGTATTAGCAGAATAATAGAATTGAATTGCACTTCCTTTCTCTTTCTTTGTCTTATTAACCAGACCTGTTCTTCTTTTGATCTTGATACTAGATCACAAACTTTGCATCCAACAATCCCTTGGATTGCTTACTCGCATTTAGCACAACACTCTACTAGATAATTCAAACTTCCTTGATTACTTTGCATACTTCATTCACATTCCATGTCTTGCAAACAAAGAAAACATCTTTCCTTTATACAATATCTTCAAAATAATTCCTTGATTTGGCCTTGAGGCTTTCTTAATAAATTATAATAAGAAAATTAATTAATTCATAATATACTAGCATTTTCAGCTCATAGCATATAGAAAACTTCACATGCACGACTTCAAGACTTGAACACTTGTTGATGTTACCATCAGACTATTATCAATCACTGTCTAACTACTCATCACCAGATCATATCTCTACTAGAAGATATAATAGGATCATCAAAAATTGCTTTCCATGCACTCTGTCTATGTACTACTCTTTGTAAATCACTTATAGATTTAGTAGATCTTTGACTTAGACTCTATGCATTTAACCTCATCATTAGGACACAAGGTAAAACACATCCTTAAATGTGCTTCACTTGTACATCAAAACTTTGTTCATACAATTATGATCTCTATCTACTACTCTTCCATTCTTCATAGACTTATTGCTACGTTGATACCAATGACAAACACAGTCATGAATGCAATATGTCAATACTCTCCAATGCTTAGGATACTCCCCCAAAGGAATACCATCAACATTCATGCTAACACAATCACTTTAGGTACAAGAGAAGGATTTTTTTTATTCTATCTATAATGTTCCCTTATGAGTAGAGAATTAATTTGTATCATAAGAATTCTAGGAAGATTATTCTACATGAAGGGTTAATTTTTCTCATATTTGAGAATATTAAGAGGAATACATTGTGGATCCTATTTAGCCTAGTTTACCTAATAAGGAGTTTTCTATAGGGCTTGGTAGTAGAAGGGTTAAGGGTAAGAGGATTCTTGCATGAATAGATGTAGAATCCCCCTAATTATGTCAAAAATGTTTAAGTATGAAGATATCTAAAGATTTGAAGACTAAGTCAGAGTGGGATAACATTGACGATTTGATACAGGTGGCTCTATTACACATGGGAAAGATAGTATGGATATTGAAGACAAGGGAATGACTGATGAGTCATATAGGTTGGTGGAAAGAGTGTTCTATCCTAACTCATCTTTTCATAATTCTCCCTATCCCCATCTTGCACAAATGGAAAAATTTCCTTCTCCATGGTGGAGTGATGTGAAGGATTAAAATATTGAAGGTGAAGTTTTTGAGGATGGGGAGAAAGAAGCCCTTGTCTTGGTTGATTATGAAAACTTTGAGGAGCATGAAACCCTAGTTTCACCTTAGCATCTAGTTGAAAAGGATGTGAAGAAAAACAATTGAGAAGAGGAAGGTTGTAGGCTTGAGGAGATGGTAAAGGAAAACAATGACACACATTTCCCTCTTCTAAGGATGGTTGATCTAGAAGAAGTTAATGTGAAACTACTGAAGGTTGACTTGAGAGACATGAAGGTGGATATGGGGTGCTTCATAAAGCCAAGGATATCTCCTTATACACTTTTATATGGAGAAGTAAATTTTTGATGTCATCAAAACCCTTAATCTCGATTATAGATCCCTTAGTGCCAAATTTGAGGATATCTAGAGGAAGTTGTAGGATACTGACATTAAAGGGGAGGTTGACAATGATGGTAATTTATGAATAGAATGTTTTGAGAATTTGTAGGGGAGAATAGAAAAAATAGAGACTTGTATCAGGGGGGTCATCAATAGTTGCCAAGATATTATGTCATCCTTTGTAAACTACTTGAAAAAACTTTTTAGCAAAGTGGATCATAATACTAGGGCTATGCTTCTATTGGATGTGGAGGCTAGTGATTATGCAAAGTAGGTTTTTGGACCCCAGATGCACATGAGATCAAGTACAAAGAAGACTGGTGACTCTCCTCTAGACCTCATGAATTTGAAGAATATTATACATAAAATGATCAATCTCAAGGAGTTGTTTTCCTCAGTTGAAGATCCAGTATGGCCCTTGGTGCCTTCCTATGATAGGTTTTTTTTGTTTCTTTTTCTATCTCTTGCTAGTTTTTTTTTTTTCCTTAACAGGGTTCACTTTGGGGTTGTTGGGTTTTTGAACATAGATGGTTTTATGGGTGTGAATTTTATATTTACTGTAATGAATCTATGTGGTTTCAGGTCCTCTTAAAAACTATTTTTACCTCTTAATTGAAAACTATGTCATTATTTGTCCTTAGTTTAGTGCCAACTATGGTGGAAAACAAGGGCCCCAAACTATTCATTGTCATCATAGGCTACATGTTTACAAGAAGAGAACCACATTTCACATATAGGGGGAAGAAAAATATGTTCATTTTTTTTATATGTACCTTCTCTCATATGACACTAGAACATATATAATCACTTTCATATTATTTCCTATTCAAAGTGAAGGAATAATTTATTCCTATCTCACTACCAACTAAGATGACAAACAAACATCTCATACTAATCATAAAGTCCCATCTATACTATTACAAGAGACCATCTGTAACGCCCCGTCAGGGAACCCAAAAGAATCTAAACTAAAGTTTCACTAATTTTTTTAAACATTTTTTTTTTAAAATAATAACATCAATAGATAATATAGTAGAATCAATAACAACAAGAAATAAAACAATAGCAAAAGCATTAACTCACATACATAACAACCATCATAAATAGATTACATCTCTTGGGGTTCTATGATGTTGAGTCACATTTTAGTTTAATTAATATTAAAATCAATAAATAAAACATCCACATTAAAGAATAACTACAAGTACAAATCCATTTAAATAATATACAATTATAGGATGTCACTTGGCAATAAATAGAATGCACAATCATCCACTATACAAGTCACAGGGTATAAAAAGCTAAAAGAATACACATCAACAATAATATACATCTCATAAGATCTCTGATAAACAATTAGAGTACAATAGAATAACCATTTGATAGAAGTACAAGATCAAAAAGAAGGGTACAACTGCACAAACACCTCCAACAACGACATCTAGCTGTCGGATCTCAATGGTATAAAAAAAAGCACTACCACCCAACCTTGTGAAACCTAAATGGCCCACTCCCACCACATTGAGGAGATAGTCTCAAGTCCCAAACAAGATAAAAAAACTCAAAAGTCAAAACCAACATCTAGGTTTTAGGAATCACCTAAAATAAAACTATCTCAAAGTGTACCAAGACACTTGTGTATCAACTAAACCTAGAGGCAACATAGATACATAGGAAATCTACTATGCAAGTGGGAAAGTGTCATCACATGAGCCAACTCTAAGGTTACCCGATAGTCTTTTAATACTCTAGCCCCCTAGTGTCTCAATGCAACATCAGCATCCTTTTGTACAAAAAAGGCATACTAACAAGTCATCTCTAAGGTTACCCTGGTAGTTTTTTAATACTCCGGCTCCCTTGTGATTTTCTATGGTACCAGTATCTTATTAATTCATTTCAAACCCATTTAATGAAATGCTATCAATTATTAAAATAACCTACAATGGGTTGCCCATTAGCTTCTTTAGGGCCTCAACCTCCATTGCAAGCCACTTCCCAACATGACATATAGATAACCTACCCTAAGCTCAACAAAAGAAAAAGATCTCAAATGACTATAAACCACACATCAGTTCTTAAACAAGAAACTGGAAGTACTAAAATATTACTAATCATAATCACAGACTCCACCAATACGATCATCTTAATAGGATTGATCCAAAATCATGTACACATAAACCAAATCCATGTCATTACATGACATCACCAAAAATAAATCATATCATCACGTTAGTCTTATACAAGCAACTGAGAAGTAATCGAAGATAACTGATCAAAGACTCAAAGGTTATATCAAGAAAAGCATAATATTCACCTCAACTCTACACAAGAAAATGAAAGGCATGTCAAAACATTTGATCAAACTCATCATAGCATGCACATGACACATCACCATGGTTGGGTGTAAAAGATCATAATTAAAACATCATCATCACATCAAATCACAAACCCCCAAGCCTCTAGTAAAAATCCCAATTGGCCAAAGCTAAGTCAACCCTGAAACCTAACATCAGTAAACCACGTCATAAAGAGTACATACAAAATTTATTTTCATAATTCATAAGGTTTTGAAAACACCAAGGTTTAATTTTCACTTATAGGTTTTCAAGTTCTCATTTTCATTTTCAAGTATTGTTGTTCATAATATTTTTGATCTCAATCAAGGTTTCAGTTTACATTTCTCTAGTTGTCGGATTCACTTTGGTTTCTAAGTTCACTAGAATCCCAGATGACTGAACAAATCATATAAAGTCATTTAAACATTGTTTCATAGTTCAATTTGTTATCAAAACATAAGAGTTCAGGTTTTTATTTCTAAGTTTACAACTTTACAAAGTTTATAAATTTCCCCTATAATAGAACCCATTTCCACTTTTAAATTCAATCACCCAATGACCACTAATTTCTAAAATAACAATGCCTCTATTAAATATTATAAAATAATCTAAATAATAATTATTAAATTGTTAACAATAATAATTATCAATTTATTAATAAAACAAAATGATTATTAATAAACAAAATTACTAATTAATAATATAATAAAAATTAATATTAATTTCATTAATAAATAATTATTATTAAACAATATTATTTACCATTTAATAATCATTAATTTAAAATTAACTTTAAATATTTAGTAAATTACCAACATATTAAATTTATTAATAAAAACTAAATTTAATAAAATTAATTTTTAACAATAATTTTTTAAAAATAAAAAATTAAATTAAAAACCAAGAGAATTTTAAGGCCCGCCGGCCTACCGTCCACAACGGCTGCTATAGGCAGCTCTACTGCGACCGCAATAGAGTACTGCTACATCAGTAGTAGTACTTGTTGCGTGTGTAGTAGACTGCTGTCAACCCATGTGGCAGGGAAGGTAGGGGGGAGGGGTTTGGTGGCCCCACCCCCAGTAAAAAAAATTATTTATTTTTAATATAAATTTTTCTAAATAAAACAAAACAGACCCCCCACCAATATCATTATATATGTATGTATGTATGTATGTATGTATTTTTTAATAAAATTGTGAACAATAATTATAGGAAAACCCAAATAAACCAATTGCATTTACATTTCAAATTTTGATTTAAAAAAAAACCCAACTGATTAAAATTTACAAGCACGAGGGTTTTCCAAAATTTCCATTCCTCAAACACAGATAACTTTGAAATGAAAATAAACTCAGATTTACAAAAGGGTTTCATTGAAGAAATCAAACAAATCAACAATTATCTAAGAACACATCTATCCAGATGCAAAGTAGACAGAAGATTGGAAAATTAAAACTATTGCAAAATTAAATATAGATCCTACCTGAATTTGATGCTAACCTACAAAAATGCAATCGCATGAAAAATGCGAGAAAATCCCTTTCCTTTGAAAACTTCATTTCATAAAAATTGCTTCTCCAAAATCTCAGTTATTGCAAAATGAGCTTCCAATCTCCGATAAAGAGTTCTCTCCTAAATTTGAGGCTCTGATTGTGCAATTATCTTTTAATATTTTAATATATGTTAATATTTTATTATCTTTTACATTTTCATGTACAACTCTTTTAGATATTTAATTACAAAATATCTTTAGTTAAATAATTAACTTTCTCTCTTTAATTAATGTTTGAAGCATTTTTAATAATATATTTATTAATTTAATTAATAATATTATTTAGAGTTTATTATTAAAATAAAACTCCTAAATAATTATCATTAAATTAAATAAATATAACTATGCCACAATTAGAACTATAACTTTATCTTTAAATCTAATTCTTTTATTTAATTAATTTCTCAATTAATTAAATATAATTAAATATTAAATTTTCTTAATTAAATTTTTATTAAATTAAATCATTAAAATATCTTTTAATTTGATTTAATTATAATAGAAAATCACCACATGCCCACAAGAATGAATACAAAAACCCATCATACAAAACATAATACGAAATCAAACACTAGGGTAAAAATCATGAATTCATGTCACTTGATGTATTCAAATGGGTATACTAACTCAGATACTTGTCCTACTTTTTAGGACAATTGACTTAGGTTTAGGATTCAGACTCAAGAGTTATCTCCCCACTTATACCATTGAAATACTGCAATAGGTATACTCATCTTAGCAATTTAGGGAAGTTGATATCCGGTACTTGCATTTTGTATAAAATCCATGCATGTACAAACATATATATTCTAAACTAAATAGGCAATGGTGGGAAGTGGTGCATCGTGTACATCTCGACTAGTAGGTGACTATGACTCCCTTTCTCAACCACATTAGAAACATCATACATAAAGTAAAACAGACAATTACACCATACACATGCAAGTATGGAGTAAGTAATCATATAACTGCATATAAATCATTTATCTAATTTAATCATCATGAGATAACTAAAATCACTTAACTGAACATACACATATATTATCATCGAAAGGATAAACATAAACACATGAAATAACTGAATAACTAAATAACTCATCACATTAATTAACTAAGTATGAAATAACATCTGAACAATCTGATAACCAAGTACTGATAATCATAAAACACAATCAGAAAATAGCCTAAAATAATCTGACAATATAATTAAAAAAGTGAACTAGGAGTAGGCATTACACCATCAATGTTATATTACAACTTCAAATTAATTTGTATAAAACAAAACATTCAAAAACTTAGATTAAATTCTATTAAATATGCAAATAGCATTAGAACATCTTAACCATAAGTCCAAAACAAGAATGTGCGAATCATAAGTATTCATGACTAAAATAAGTTGATAAGAAATTGTAGGCCTCACAAATATTCAATAACATATTTTTGATAACTATTCGATTTGTATTTTCCCTATTATGAATCTATACAACCCTCATTATCCATAAGATTTTATGCTTTATTTAATAAAACTCACTAATTTCTATACAACCCTCAATATCATTAGACTTTAGGCTTTATTTAATAAAACTAGCTAATTTTTGTTACATATTTCAAAATGCTTTCTAATTGATCTAACAAATAAAATGATATAACCAAAAGACTCGGCCAGAGTAATAGTGATATAAGTAAAAATTATCTCCTACTTATTGATAAATATTAGTTACACATTAATAATGATTCAACTGATGCTCACTAAGGCCATAATGAAGACTTTAGAGACTGTATATAGTATGAAAGATTCATAGATAGCTCAATAACTAGCCTAACAAGTATAACCTCTTAAAAAGCTGAGATTCTTGCTCACTTAAATTGTGGAAAAGCAATTTTTGAAGTTCAAAATCATTAGAGCTTCAAGAAAATGAAAGAAAATATTCCCGGCATGTTTGATGGTTTTGCAATGAGGTCTTGACTCAATATTAAATATTCTGAATGTTACCTTTCGTTGCAAGAATACCTGCAATACCTTTGAAAGTCCTTGCATATCAATGGTCTTTTACGTGATAAAATCACATAGAAAACAGGTTGTAACGTTGAGTATCGCTAGAGGTTCGTAGACTATGGAAATTATGCATGATACCCATTCATCGCTGTTGTACAGCGTTTGTAATAAATCATGTATATAATCAATGTCAATTGAAGAGTTAAACATCATAGGTTAAGGCTTGATTCTTAGGTTAAAAGTGTTAAATAGTCAAAGCTGACTTATTTTTCCATTAGTATGTGATGTTTAAGAGTGATCTGAATAGACAGATGTTATCTACCACGTTTAACACAGATAGATAACACATTCTTATCTAACATGTTTTTATCTACCACGTTTAACTCCGATAGATAACACATTCTTATCTACCACAGATGTTGAAATTTTAATATCTCAAATCATCATTTATATATGCTTTGGAGTTTACTTCATCATACAACCTTTTATAAAGATAGCATATTCAAATGTACAATCATGACACAGATCTTGTAAATAAAGAAATATTAACATGCAGAAAGTTCAATCATCAGAGAAAATACAAGCTATATCAGCTTTTAGAAAACAGACATTTCAAAAAAAAACCCACCTCTGCTTAATAATAAAGAAGCAGCAAGTAAAGTTTAGTTTCTACAAATTTCAATTACTAACAAGTCCACTTGTTCAAATGCACAACTAACATACAAACTTCAGACATTGGGTAAATAGAGGCATGCTAAGAGACCAATTATCAAGACCATTTAGCGAGAATCAGAATTTTTAAAAAACCTTAGATACGGTCTTAAAGAACCTCTATTTATTATTAAAATGCAGAGTATAAACTCTGCAAATTTCTATAATGGTCAAGGTACCTAAACTTAATACAACCTTAGTCTAGAAATTCCTCATGATGATAAGTAAGATAAATTACACTATATTATCATATCAAGTATTCACTTTTATTTTTGTTACTTGGGATTTTACTTCCCTTCCACTGGCCAGAGGCTTGTCTCCTTGCCAGCTTTTGTGACGGTTTCCAGAACTATCTCAGGCTTTATATTTCCTTTCACTGTCACTTTTTGGTCTTTTAAGCTCACTTCATATGATTCGACTCCTGATATCAACCAAAATGTTTATTAATAAGAACAATGCAGCAAAACTACTTTATGATAGACAAAGAGTACTACCACTGTAACTAATTCTTTCGCTACACCTGAGCAACATTTTAAGTTCAAGATTACTCAAAAATAAGTCTAACTAGTTTTTCATGCGTAGCTTTGTTAGTCGTGCTAGTCACCCTTAAACATCACACATTAAGGAAAAATAATGTTTGAAAAAATTAGTCAACTACTATTTAACACTTTTACTCTAGGAATCAAGCTTAGTATGTGATGTTTCAGCTGTCTGCTATTATACAAGACATGTTTACCCTGATCCATCAGAATTCGAACAAAGAATTTGAACTTTTCAATGCGTTTTAAGTCCAAAAACTAAATTTTAAAGCTATGGTAAAAAAGCGGATGGCTTAAACATCACACACTAAGGCTTAATTCCTAGGCTAAAAGTGTTAAATGGTTAAAGTTGACTTATTTTTCCAAGCTTAATTTCCTCCTTAGTGTGTAACTAGCGTGTGATGTTTAAGGATGGCCGAAAAAAAGCATATTATTTTAGTGTTTATTAATTCTAACTCAACATTTTAAGTGGTGATACGACAGTCTCAGTCTTCTTTGCATGTTTGAACTCCAAGACAACTGGGTTAATTTCACTGTAATTGCTCTTTTAAACAGTGATTTACTATTTCAGCCCTAGTTTCAGCTTTCTAAATTCATGCATTGACTTGCTATATAAATCATGCATATTGTAAGGAAATTTTATGGAATAATAGAAGTTTTCCAATACTCTTTTCCCTCGCATAATTGTTCTGTTTTATTTCTGTATGAATTACATTTTCTTTTTTTCTTTCCTAATTAGATCCATGCGATCTATGCAGCCACAGCTACAAAATTTTACATATTAGAATAACATTAAAGTAAAAGTGCTTGACAATACCTTCCATTTTGCTGAGTACTCGCTTTACAGCTCCAACACAACCTTGACAGGACATAGCAACCTTCAATACAACTGTCTGCAGTGCAACAATTTTATATTAGAGACAGATATCATGTTTAATACTCAATTACAGATTCTTCAAGCTCCTACAATGGAAATCTTTAAGGTTCAATTCCAAGAATAGAACCATGCACACATACAGGAATAGTATGTTACCCTAATTTAAATCATGGGCAGTTTGCACAAATGGTTACCCTAATGTGTTGAAAATACTATGTTATGAGAGGTTTCTATTAAACATTTGTTGTGGCCACAATGTGCATCCATGACGAAAATCCTACTATACCCCATTAGTGATGTTCAGAATCTTAAGAAAATCCTATTTAGACATTTTTTCTGGCTCTATCAAATGATTCTCACGAGAAGAAAGAGAAGATGATGTATGGCAGATCTGACAAAGAATTTAGAAACGGATACTGCAGAAAGCATGGCGATGCAAAATTACAACACAAAATACAACTCATCCAAGAGATCAAAGACTAGCCCTCCTTACAAGGATATTTTTTTCTTTTGTGTTTTTTGGTTTGAATTGTAAATTTTGTGATAGAAAAATGTGTACAGATCAAGCTATATACAGTTTTCTACAAGAGCCTGTACAGATAAAGCTATATTGTTTATTTAAGAAATTATGGTACAAAATCAGCCTTCTATTTGGACTCAGGTATGTAAAGCATTCTGGAATCTGAAGGAGCGGCTATCCTCCATCCAAACTGCACAGTTGATCAATTTTCAAAAAATCGAAAACATAATGAATTTTTTTGAAAATTTCATCGTTTTATCTTTATGATCTGCATAGTTTGTAGTAAAAAACAACAAAGAATTTGAATTTAGAAAAAAATCATTAATTTTTTGTGAATCTGGAAAAAAAAAGTTCAACTTTGTTTTGTCTTTAGTACATTTTGAATGGAGATTAGCCTGTCCCGAATCTAAATGAGTTGAAATCTATAAATCGAATGTAAGCCATTAATTTGTTTCTCTGATAGAAAATCATCTACCAACATACTAAAAGCTGTACTCTGGTACAAGCCTGTAGTAACATAGTACATGCAAACAACAAGACAAATCAGCAACTAAAATTCTTCCTTCATTTTAAAATTACAACTTGTACCATATATCATCTTTCTCCTGAACATTGAACCCAGAAAAGAACTAAAAAATTCAGTAACAACTGGATATCTCAAAAGTTCAGTAAAAATCGAAACTTTTTTTCTTAAATCAAAGCTAAATAGCCGGCTAAACATCTCATTCAACAAACAAAACCAAAAAACTTTAATAAAAGTTTACAGAAAACTACGATTTATAGAACCAGAAAGAAAAAACACATTTCTATAAAACATTTGGAGGAAAATAATTGAAGGAAAGGAAGACGCAATCATACCTCAGCCATTGCAACTTTCGATGATTGGCAACTCTGCAATTCTGGATGGTTTGAAACAAATGAAACGGCTCCTCTATTTATAGTATTTTCAAGTTGATTTCGTGGTGTTATTACGAATGTCTTTTAATGCCTTACTTTTGTAGTAAATAAGTAACCCACGTGGCGGGAATATGTCACGCCACTTCCATAATAAGAAAAGAAACAAGGATTTAGACCAACTAAATGACAATGGATTTTCTCATTTGAAGGTATTTAGGGGAAGAGACTATTTCTGTACTTAAGGGGAGTCAGTAGGAACTGTGGATTGAGAAGTTGCAAATTGTCATTTCAAAATGTGTGTTCTATATTTAATTATCAAAAAAATTATTACTTTTAGTACATGTGTGATCGACTATTAATATACTTATTATCTACTATTGGTACATATAGTATTATTTTTTGATATTTTCCAAATAAGGTAATTGAATGTATCCATAACCATACGATTAGGAAACGGACCAACAACTACTAAATCTCTTTCCCTAATATATTTTCTTAATGATAAATTATCTTAAGGAAAAAATGTTCCTTTTTTCTGAGAAATTTTTTGTAGCTCTTATTTTGAGTTCTTACATATTAATTAATTTAAATATAGACATGTAATTTTATATAAATGAGGAATAAATTGGTCAAACCATGATGGTATATAGATGGGGATATAAAGACTTTTCTATCTATCACTAATAGGGAAATATGAAGTTTTTTTTAGAAAGTGTGAAAATAATAATAAGAAAATAAGATATTATCTATAAAAACATGTTTTAAAAATGTCTACTATCTAATATCCATCCATATAGTAAAACATCACCCAATCTCCACTATTTCTTATATCTAGTATACTAGTTAACAATTCAATTGAGGAGGGGTGAGGAAGAAGATGTAATAGAAAACTAAACTAATTGAATGAGATCTAAATTGGAATCATTTATTTTATATTGTATAGTTAGCAAATGAAATAAATAGGCATGAACTAGATATCAGTTCAGTACTAAAGATGGGTGAAGGGTTTCATTTATATAAAAGCATAACTCTTAATTCCATAATTAGATAAATCTAAAAATTTCTTATTATATTACATGCACTTCAAATTGTAAAAAGTATTTCTATTTTGAAAAATAATAATAAGGATTTAGATTCATTTCAAAACTCTCTACACAAGATTTTATTTAAATTTAATATTATTTTATACATAATTTGAGATTTTATGAAAGATTGTTGGGAAAGAAATTAAATCTTTTAATAATTTTAGTTATTTGTTTAAATATAAGCATTCATTTAAATTCAAGATGAATTTTTCATTGATTATATTACATGTTCAGTGCATACGTCCATAGAAAATTAAGGAGCTCAAAATTACTTGAACAATTATGAGGCTTTCAACTCGTACAATTCCAAGTTGAATAATTTAGAAAAATAATAACCAAGCAAATATATATGCTTGCATTTGTACTACATCCAAATCCCTTCATTAAATTCTAATACATGTGAATTATTTATGAGAGATTAAAGAAAAGAATATAATTGTTTTATTTTCTTGATTTCTTAAATCTTTTCATTAAATTATAATACTTTTGCATTACTCTATAAGAGATTAAAGAAAAGAAAATGATTGATTTATAACTTTTTAATGTTTAAAATTCGAAGTAACTGAAGTTACTTTTGATGTTTGGTTGCAGTTTAAAGTTAGATATTTTATTTTTTCCTTCTATAAAATGATATGCTAGGTATTCTAAGCATTTAAAAACTTATTTTGTTCATATATAAACATTTTATGATGTCATTTATCTATTGTCAAAAAAAGATATTCTCATCTTTATATATGTGGTTCTTAAAATTGATGAATAATATTTAACTTTTTAATTCATTAAATATGAACATAATAAGTGATAGTACAATGTAGTGCAACATCTCTTGAAAGTACAAAAGAATGTGAGTACAAACAATTTTTGATCTAAATTACAAAAGAAATTAAAACCCTAAGTTTTGAGGTAAATTATTTGTGTCCACCGATTTCAAGATATGTATAGTAATTATTACAAATCCCCAACAATATTATAGCAATTATCTTGAAATAAATAAAGTTGAAGAATATAAGAGATTCCTAAAAGTTGAAGTACAAGAGTTAGAGCATAATAAATTTTATTAGAAGTTTGCAACATCCATTAGCTTTAATATTTAAGTACATATGAATACATAATTATTCTTCACTAATTGTAATATTTGAAAACAAAAATTTATAAAATATTTTAAAAATTTGAAGTATTTGAAAGTCCATAGATCCTATTGATATTTGATATTATCTTAAATGTGATAAAACTAATATAATTATATTAATGATGTATTCATCCATCTTTAATTTTTAATATGTAATTCTTCTTCAAAATAACTGAACTTTTTTTAATAAAATCCCAATACTTATTTCTCACAACTCAATCTATTTTAATTTGAACAACTTAATCTAATTTAATTTGAATGTATATAATTAATCTATTACAACTTTAAATAATTTATTGAAAAAAGTTATCATATAACCCAAACTACAATCCATTATGATAATTATTTAACACAATATTCTTTGAAAAAATATATTCCTAAGACAACATCTAACAAACAACAACACACTTTTATGAAAGAAAAAAGTTTAACTATATATCCATATTGGATTATAGAATATATTACAGTTCAATGATGGAAAAATGCATCAAAATTTGATTGAATGTAAGACTGATTATTCTTCCTATATGTGGAAAATCAATGTACTAATTCGCTTGTAGTAATCTCATGCATGGTTTTTTTTGTAGTACAAACTTGTACTAACGCTTGGGTGTACTGCAGAATACAAAGAAGAGTACACATGCATACAATAACCATTAATATTTGCAGTGAATGAGACAACCCAACATTGCTTCATTCCATATGCATCATATTACCATGTCTCTATAATGTTGTCTATATAATTTATAGAGTAATTCTAAACGATAATTTTAAGCTATCTGTTATTGTTATCCATAGTCATGTAAAAGTAGTAAAGACAGATCTTAACAATCTTCAGAGGCTACATAATGTTGTCGAATGGTGTTAATTAAGTCTCATTTCAATGTTTTGAATGGATGGATTGAAAGAATCCAGTAATGAGAAGAGCATACTTGTGGCTACGTGCCGGCTTTTTGCATGCATCATATAATTACTATTGTCTCTTTTGCATAAGTAGTGGATATTTCTATGTTTTTGTCCACTTTGTGGGTTAAGTTTGTGAGCACATTGGAGTTGAATAAAACATCTTAATATTTCCATTTTCTTAAAAAAAGTGTGAATTGCTCTTTGATCTGTATTTTGCCATCAACATTAATTATGAATAGGTCTTTTAAAATTCATATTAAATTACATATTTACAAAAAAAGAATATTTGTTGTACTTAAACAAAAGAATATTATTTGTTCGTTGTAGAATATCATAAGATTATTAGTTATTGTCATAGGCAAGTATACTTATGCATTCATGGGCCATTGGTTCTATCATGCATCCCCCATCCATCCCATAGATTTGCTGTCAAACAAAAGTATTATCTATCAGCGTCAACCCAATTACATCAACAGATTAATAAAACTAATTTCTTTCATGGATAAAATTTATTATGGTTGTGAATGTTTTTTAATCAATCAACATCCAACTTTACCCTCTATTAAATTTTTAATAAAATTTACACTTGGATAATTTAAAATTAAATAGATTGATTTTATTCATTTATTCATAAATTTTTAATAAAATAGTACTAGTTTCACATTCATAACTTTAGTATTAGCAATTGCACCTTAGTGTGCAATATGTATGCTGAATAAATATGAAATATCAACTAAGTATTTGTGTTAGGATTAAACCACCGACAAAAATAAAAGTTACATGCAAATATAACCAATAACAGAAAATAATAGATCACATAAAAAACAACACAAGGCACCAAGATTTAACATGGTTCACCCAATCCTTGGGCTACATCCACCAAACATCAAGTCTGATATTATTGTGATCCAGTGATTACAACCTGATTACAATCCGTAATCCCTTATAGCTCAATATCGCTACAAGAACCAATTTCACATCACAACATTACATAATAAAAAATACCTAACCCTAAGCCCTTTTATACAAGTATTTTATACCATTTTAGGGTTACAACATGTCGGCCATATGTCAGCCACAACATCGGCCATACGTTAGTCATGACCCAAATTTTTTTTTGAAGTATGTATAGTATTTTTTTGATCAATCACCACAATCTAACAATCTCCCACTTGGGGACTGATTAGGCTCCACACTAAACAACAATCTCTCACTTGGAGAGTGATCCTGTAGCAATACCACTACCACATGGGGTTCCCACTAGATCAAACCACCCTAGATTTTGCTATTCTTTTATTCATGTTTAGTCTAGAAGACCAACCAAAGTTGAGGAGGAGGTCAACTTCTCCCTTGTTACTACCTTTGTCAACATATCTACTGGATTGTCATTTGTATGTATCTTCTCCAGCTTTAACTATCCATCCTCCAAAACTAACTGAATGAAATGGTATCACAACTGTATGTGTTTGGTCTTTAAATGTAGACCAGAATTTTTTGCAAGATGAATGGCACTCTGACTATCTGTGAAGAAATAATTATCCTTCTAAGGATGTCCCAATTCTTCCAAGAAGGACTAAAGCCATATCATCTCCTTGGCTGCCTCTGTAGTAGCAACATACTCTACCTCTATAGTGGATAAAGCATTAACCTTCTATAACCTAGAAACCCAACTCACAAATGCCCCACTAATAGTAAAGACATAACCTATAGTACTCCGTCTGGTATCAATATCTCCTACCAAATCTGAGTCAACATAGCCCTATAAATTAGTAGTAGAGCCTCCAAAGTGTAAACACTTATTGGAAGTTCCTCTCAAATATCTGAGAATCCATTTAACTGTATTCCAATGCTCAAGTCCTTGATGACTCATATACCTACTAACAACTCCCACTGCATGTGCAATATCTAGCTTGGTACATACCATAGCATACATCAAGCTTCCTACAGTTGAAGCATAGGGTACCTTGGACATCTTATCCTCCTCTTCTTGTGTCTTAGGACACATCTCCTTAGTCAACTTCAAATGACTAGGTAAAAGTGTGCTAACAGCTTTAGCATTCTCCATAGAGAAATGTTGCAACACCTTCTCCACACAATCAACCTGAGATAGTGTCAATATTTTGTTCTTCCTATCTCTACAAATCTTCATACTAAGGATTTGTTTTACTGCCCACAAATCCTTCATAGAAAATGGATGTGCTAATTGGCTTTTTAGCCCCTTAATGTGATCCATGTTAGACCCAACAACAAGCATATCATCAACATATAAACATAAAATAAACACAATAATCTGAATGACACATATTATAGCCATGCTCATGCATAAAACTGTCAAATTTTAGATATTATTGCTGAGGTGCTTGCTTCAAGCTATATAAACTTTTCTTCAATTTGCACACTAAGTTCTCCTTACCTTTGGCCACAAATCCCTATGGCTGAGCCATATATATCTCTTCATCCAAATCACTATGAAGGAAGTCAGTTTTAACATCAAGCTACTCTAAATGCAAATCTTCAGTAGCCACAAGACTTAAAATAGTACGGATAGAAGTCATTTTATCAATAGGAGAAAATATCTCATCAAAATCAATTCCCTTTTTCTGTGCAAATCTTTTAACAACTAACCTGGCTTTAAATATTTTCTTACCCCCTTCCTCTTCTTTCAACCTGTAAACCCACTTATTTTGTAAAGCCTTTTTACCTATAGGCAACTTGCACAAATCCCATGTCTTATTCTTCAGCAAAGAGTCCATTTCATATTTCATTGCAGACTCCCACTAAATCTTAGTATCCACCTGCACAGCTTCACCATAACTTTCAGGTTCACCAGCATCAGTAAGTAAAATAGAATACAAAGAAGGAGAAAATCTTTGTGGAGGTCTAATTTTCCTTGTTGACCATCTAACATTCACCAATGTGTGTGATATTTTTTGTTGTGGTTGTTGCGCATCATGAAGAATGACTGGAACATCAACTTTTGGAGTATCATCCAACACTACATAATCATCTTCTTTCTTCTCATGTTGTTGCAATAGATCTTTGTACAACACATTCTCATGGAATATGACATCTCTACTTCTTACAATTTTCTGATTTTTAAAATCCCAAAGCCTATAACCAAATTCATTAATGCCATATCCAAAAAAAACACATTTCTTTGACTTAGCTTCTAGCTTGGTTCTATTTTTAGAGTCTATATGAGCAAAAGCTTCACAATCGAAGGTCTTAAGAAAAGAATAACTCACCTTCTTACCAGTCCATGCTTCCTCTGGAATACCCCAACCCAAAGGAGTAGAGGGACCTCTATTAATCAAATATACAATAGTATTGATAGCCTCTGCCCACATGTGTAAGGGCAACCCAACATGCAACCTCATGCTCCTTGCATGCTCCATTATAGTCTTGTTCATGTGTTCAGCCACTCCATTTTCTTGTAGAGTCCTTGGAACAATTTTTTGTCTATGAATACCATTATTGGAGCAATAATCTTAAAATTCATGACTACAATACTCACCACCATTATTAGATCTGAGACATTTTAATTTCTTACTAGTCTCATTTTCAACCAAGCATTTCCATTTCTTAAAAGTTTGAAATACATCAGATTTGTGTCTAAGGAAATAAACCCATACTTTTCTAGTTGCATCATAAATAAATATAGCATAATAATGAGAGCCACCAAGGGAAGATACTTGAGCTGGTCCCCATACATCAGTATGCACAAGCTCTAACTTCTCCTTTTTGTTTTCCTTCCCAATTTTTACAAAACTCACTCTCTTTTATTTTCCATACACACAACTTTCATAGAAATCCATATTAACACATTTTAGACCTGGTAAAACTTTCTTTGAATGAAGCACGTTCATACCTTTCTCACTCATGTGCCCAAGTCTATTGTGCCATAGTACTGTATCAAAATCTACAGAAGCTATTTGTTCTCTCTGCTCAACTGTAGCAATTGTTCCTAAACATTCATTTTTCTCTTAAACAATTAAAGTAGAAGGAACAATATGACCTATACAAAGATATAAGGTGCCTACTTTCACACCTTTTGCTACTACAAGGGAACCTTTTGAAACTTTCCAATTTTTATTATTAAAAATAACTACACAACCCTCATCACCAAGTTGCCCTACTGAAATTAAATTCTTAGTCAGCCTTGGAACATGTCTTACCTCATGTAGTAGCCAATGATTCCCATTTTGCAACTTAATCTTTATTTTTCCCTTTCCAACAATCTGACAGGGTTCATTATCCCCCAAATAAACAAGTCCAAAATCCCCTTGGACATAATTAATAAAATATTCTCTATGAGGTGTAGCATGAAATGAAGCACGAGAATCTAAAACCCATGAATCATCAACACTTTCTAAAGACAGAAGCAAAGCATCCTCTTTAGATTTGTTACTTACCACATTTGCCTCCTTGTCTCCATCTGATTTATCTCCTTCATTTTTCTTTCGATTCTGGAAATCTTTCTTTTTATGACTTGGTTTTCCATAGTACTAGTAGTCATTCAGTCCTCTCGATTGAGACCTCTTCCCCTTTTCCTTTCCTCTTGATTTCCTATGATTGCCAGAGTTACTTCCTCTCTCAGTCATTCTTCCCCTACTTTGTGCATTCAAAGCACTTTCTGATGTAGATCCACATGAAGATTTCCTACGAGTTTCCTCACTGAAAATAACACCGATCACATCTTCACATTTTAGGGTACTAGATCCAGGAACAAAATTACTCACATCCATTACCAAGCCATTTTAGCTTTCAGGCAAAGAACACAAAATCAAGAGAGCCCTAATTTCTTCATCAAAATTGATACCCAAAAGATAACTAACTAGTAATAGTATTAAACTCATTTAAATGATCTACAACAGATCCACCTTTTACCATTTTCATATTAAATAAACGCTTCATGAGAAATACCTTGTTTGAAGTGGAGGGCTTTCCATATAGAGTTGCTAGGGTTTTCATCAACTCTTCTATCGTCTTTGCTTTTGTAATATTAAATGCCACCGATGGTGCTAGATCCCATTCATCATTTGACATAGATCCCTGATTCTTGGCTTTGCCTTCCAATGGCTTCCATAAATCCTTGTGATAAAGATAGTCTTCTATTTGCATCTTCCATAACTAGAAGTTTTGCCTATTAAACCTGTCAACCCTTAGCTTATCCTCATCTACCATCGCTCCCAGTGAGACTTTCTTGCAAAGGATAACTGAAAGACAACCTCGCTTTGATACCACTTATTAGGATTAAATCACAGACATAAATAATAATCACATGCAAGTATAACCAATAACAAAAAATAATAGATCACACAGAAAACAACACAAGGTACCAAGATTTAACGTGGTTCACCCAACCCTTGGGCTATACTCACCAAATAGCAAGTCTGATATTATTATGATTTAGTGATTACAACCTGATTACAATCCGTAATCCCTTATAGCTCAATACCGCCGCAAGAACCAATTTCACATTACAACATAACATAATGAAAAATACCTAACCCTAAGCCCTTTTATACAAGTATTTTATGTCATTTTAGGGTTACAACATGTCGGCCACAATGTCAACCACACATCAGCCATGACCCAATTTTTTTTTTTGGGGTGCTGCCCTGAACCCCAAAGAATTTATGAAGTATGCACAGTACTTTTTTGATCAGTCACCACAATCTAACAATTTTTCCTTTTGTTCTTCTCCCCCTCTCATCCTCTCTATACCTCTTTTTCTCTGTGTTAATCTATCTCACCATCTATATTTCTTTCTTTCTCTTGATGTCTATCTCCCTCTTCATAGATTAATATCTTCCATCCTCTCTCTCAACCTCACATGCTTTATATATATCCTCTCTTTTCCATATCCCTCTTCTTCTCAGTCTCATGTAATGCCCACCATAGTTTTTTTTTTTTGTTATATTTATCAAAATCTTTTATGTCTATTTCATGCATGTGTTAGTTTCAAAGATATTAGGTTTATAATTATGATATTATTTCATGAGTTGGATTATATGTATATCAATACATAATTACTTAGTTGATTATATTTCACATGTTGATTGATGATTATGGTAACTAGCACATTAATTATGCTTTAATGGTTCTTGGTAAATGTGGTCGCTCTCATGATGATATCAAATGATGAGTATTTTATATTCATAGTGATGATTTTTCATGTTTGAATATGTGATGATTTGTACTTAAGACATATTATAGTACTTACCACATACTTGCATGTGTATGGTGTGCGTATTTATTTTAATTTTTTATCTGATGTGTCTGATGTGGTTATGGGAGAGATTTTAGCTTAGATATATATGCACATGTACATGTTCATCTTTTATATAGGTTTGCTGGTGCCAGGCATCAACTTCCTTGAATTGTCAAGATGAGTGTGCCCTATCACAATTACTCAATGGTAAGAATGGAGAGATAATGTTCATGTCCAATCCGATACATAGCCTAGTTACTTGTCCTAAGAAGGAGGATATGTATTTGACTTTTCATGAGTTTACCTTTATCTGTATTGTTTGATTTTGAGTTTTGGTATGTTTTGGTAATGTTGCTTTTATGTGGATTTGGCTATGTTATTTATTTGGTAAATGAATTTAATTATAATATTTGGGTTAATCAAATAATATTGAGAATTATTGTTTGATTAAAAAATATTTAATTATGAAAATATTTAATTAATTAAAACTAATTAAATATGTGCTTCTATTTTAAAAGACTTAATTTAAAAGTCTAATTTAAGAATTTGGATAAAATGAGAATTAGAATATTAAAAGATTAAGATTTAATATTATTTATTATAATTATTTAATTAATAATAATTAAATTAGACTTGCATTTGAATAATGAGCTTTAATTATTATTATTAATTTAAATAATATACTGCACTTTAAATAGCACGTTTGCACTAATTAATAGAGTGGAGGAAAATAAAATAAAATAATGTTTTAATTTAAAAGTTCTTTAAGTGTGCATGAAAGGATTAAATAATAAAAGTTTATTTTAAGGTGAGATCTTTGCATGTTCAAAAATTAGAAACCTTGGGTAGAGTTAAACTCTTTATTAAGAGATTCAAGTAAAATTTTAGAATTGGATTAAAAGAATTGTTGAAAGTTTCAGAGGGTTTGGATTTGCATGTGGTCACATATTGTCTCAAATTTTAGTTCTAGTTTTGAGGTAGGGTTTGAAAACTCAATGTAGAATTTTACTAATAGATCTGTCTACTTAGTGTCTTCTTACCATTTGTGTCCTCCTCAAATTGACAGATGTTGGATGCTCATTGATATAGTTCTATCATTATCATTCTTATTCTTACTTTGGAGACTTATATTCGTTTGATGTATTTATGTTTCATGTGTTTTGAGATCCTATGAGATATTGTATTGTATATTGATGTACTTGTATCTATTCTCACATACCTTATGACATATGCAGTGGATCTTATTCATTAGATGTATTATGTCAGATGTATTTATGTTATTTCTAAATGATCATGAATATGTACTTGAGACTTAAACTAATTATTATAAACTTATTAAACATGACTCAATGTGAAGGAACCCTTGAGGAATGAAAATTGTATTTGTACTTGCTTATGTGTACTTGATGTCTATGTGTACATATTGCTTCCGCATTGTTACTTTGATGTTGTTTATATCTTTTTTTTAAAATAGTTAATTAAACTTTGTAACATAAATTATATTTATTTCTTTTGGGCTTCCAAGCGGGGCATTACATCTGGTATCAAATCCCAAGTTTCAACACTAAGAATTTAGGGCATATTGTGTGCCAAGAGTTAACAAGTACTTAAACTTGCAACATGATTTAAATAATAAATATTTATCAATATCAAACTTGAACCTAAAGAGTTTGAACAAAAAAATTAGAATCAATGGAACTTTTGAAGATGAAATTTGGAAATTCATAACATTTATGTTCTTGACTGTTGATTTATGTCTATGCGTTATAACTTTTATATTTTCCAATGGATTTAGACATGTTGATCTTTTGTTTGGAGTGTTTTGGGGGATCTATTTGAGTATTTGTTAATATGATGAATGTTGGATCAATATGGTTTTTGGTTTATTATTAAACTTGAATTGTATTGCTCTATGTGACTGAAAGTATATACATAGTTAACTTATTTGTATTAGTTTCTTAAATGATCATTTTGTCTGAAATTGTGGATAGTAATTTTTGACTTTTATTTACCCTAGTCATTGTAGTAGGCTTCTAGGAGTAAGCCTAATTCTAGGGGGGTGGGTGTAATGCCCACCCATAGTTTTTTTTTTTGTTATATTTACCAAACTCTTTTATGTCCATTTCATGCATGCGTTAGTTTCAAGGATAATAGGTTTATAATTTTATGATATTATTTCATAACTTGGATTACATTTATATCAATAAATAATTATTTAGTTGATTATATTTCACATGTTGATTGATGATTATGATAACTAGCACATTAATGATCTTTAATTGTTCATAGTTAGTAAATGACATTTCTCTCATGATGATATCAAATGATGAGTATTTTATATTCACAATGATGATTTTTCCATGTTTGAATATGTGATCTTTTGTACTCAAGACTTATTATAGTACTTACCCCATACTTGCATGTGTATGGTGTGCGTGTTTATTTTACTTTTCCATTTGATGTGTCTAATGTGGTTAAGGGAGGGAGTTGTAGTTACTTGTTAGTCAAGATCTACATGATGTACCACTACCAATCATTGTTTGTTTAGCTCTCTCTCTCTCTCTCTCTCTCACACACACACACACACACACACACACACACACATGCTCGTATTTTATATAGGTTTAAAGGTATCGAGCATCAACTTCCTTGAATTGCCTGGATGAGCCTACCTTATCGCAATCACTCAATGGTAAGAATGGAGAGATAATGTTCAAGTCCAATCCTAGCCATAGCCTAATTACTTATCTTAAAAAGGAGGACATGTATTTGAATTTCCACCCTTTTTAAACCCATGAGTTTACCTTTGTTTGTGTTGTTTGATTTTAAGTTTTGATCTGTTTTGGTAATGTTAATTTTATGTGGATTTGGCTATATGATTTATTTAGTAAATGATTTTAATTAATATTTGGGTAAATCATATAATATTGAGAATTATTATTTGATTAAAAAGAAAATATTAAAATATGAGAATATTTAATTAATTAAAAACTAATTAAATATGTGCTTCAGTCTTAAATGACTTAATTTAAAATTTTAATTTAAGAAGTTGGATAAAATGATAATTAAAACATTAAGATTTAATATTATCTTATTATAATTATTTAATTAATAATATAATTAAATTAGAGTTGCATTTGAATAATGAGCTTTAATTATTATTATTAATTTAAATAACAGAATATACTTTAAATAGTGTTTACACTAATTAATAAAGTGGAGGGAAATAAATTTCAAAAAATATTTTAATTTAAAAGTTCTTTAAGTGTGCATGAAAGGATTAAATAATAATTTTTTTTTTTAAGGTGTGGCTTTTGCATGTTCAAAAACTAAAAACCCTAGGTAGAGTTAAACTCTTTATTAAGAGATTCAAGATCATTTCTACATACGCAGGTTTTGGGAGCAAAATTTTGGAATTGGATCAAAAGAATTGTTGAAAGTTTCAATGTGTTTGGATTTGCATGCATTCACAGATTATCTCAGATTTTAGCTATGGTTTTGAGGTATGGTTTGAAAACTCAGTGTAGAATTTTATTGAAAGATCTTTCTACTTAGTATCTTCTTACCATTTGGGTCATCCTCAGACTGACAAATGTTGGATGCTCATTGATACAGTTGTACCATTATCATTCTTATTCTTATCTTGGAGACTTCTATTCGTTTGATGTATTTATGTTTCACATGTTTTGAGATCCTACGAGATATTGTATTGTATATTGATGTACTTGTATCTATTGTCACATACCCTGTGACATATGTAGTGGATGTTATTCATTAGATGTATGTCAGATGTATTTATGATTTTTCTTATGAGATTATGTATATGCTATTTCTTAATGATCATGAACATGTACTTGAGACTTAAACCAATTATTATAAACTTCTTAAATGTGACTCAACATGAATGAACCCTTGAGGAATGAAAATTGTATTTATACTTGCTTATGTGTATGTGTATATTGCTTCCACATTGTTACTTTAATGTGTTTAAACTTTTTTTAAAAATAGTTCAGTAAACTTTGTAACATATTAGATTTATTTCATTTGGATTCTCGAGTAGGGCATTGCATCACCTCTTTCAATAGTTTGAAAAAATGTACAATAATGATGATGAGTTATATTTAACCATGTTTCATGATAAGAACCTTTAGACATGTCAACTAAGTTGTAATATTTCTTTTATTTAGTGAATATATTATTCACAATTGCAAATTTTAAGCATGTGAAGTGAACTGACATATGTTAATTGTGGTTTACATTTGATTGCAATCATTTTTTACAAAAGTAAAGAATGTGTGTTAAATAGTAGGTTATATTTGACCATTGTCAATCTCTTATTCTAGATCCCCATAATCATATGAAAATCATGCATCTACATTATTTGTCAATGTCAACTTCCTTTTCTTGTTGACTAGATGTAAATTTCATCGTCTACAAAAAAAGTTTGTATTATTTATGATGGATACAACTAAGAGTTCTTCAAGGAAAATGATTTAGTCCTTAAAAAATTGATGTATTGGATTGGTCATTGTTTCTCATGGACACATATTATCATTGATTGTTGACAAAAAATATACTTAAATATATATCTCTCATTGTCTCATTCTCTTCCTATTTATCTCTTGCTTAATCGGCCTAATTCTCTAATTTTTATTCATCCGTCTACATCTTTCTGTTTTTATTAAGTTGTCACTCTTTCTATAACTTCATGTATCTATCTTGATCTTTGTCTCTACATTTCTCTAGCTAAGTTTCTATCCCACTCCTATCTTTTACTCTATCTCTCTTTAAATGTATATTCTTCTCTCTCTCAATATTTTATATTATTTTTTTTATCTTTATTTCTCTTCACCACTTTCTTTATTTTATTATATTATTTTTACTAATTACTCTCTCTCTCTCTCTCTCTCTCTCTCACACACACACACACACACACACACACACACACACACACACACACACACACAATAGGTATACAACTCTTGTCACTTATCTTCATATATATCTCTATCCCCCCCTCTCATCTTACTACCTCTATGTCTCCATATTCCTTTCTCCATCTCTTTCTCTGTTTCTATCCCTACCTTGTTATCTCTCCATCACTCTCTACCCCTATATATCTCCTCCTCTCTCCCTCTCTTATTCTATCCATTTTATATTTTTTATATCCTCCATCTCCACTCTCTCCCTCTACTTTCCATATCCTTCATAGTGCCCTTGGACATTATCATTTTGAAAAAAATTAAAGCAATAATGAACCTGTGCACATTTACATAAACTATAATATATTTATTTTTTTTACAAATTTTTCAATATATGATACAAGATGAACACTCACACATAAGCTCACAAAAATTATGGACAAATATACATTTTAGAACTTCAGACATAAGATGTGTTACATTAAATAAAATAGACATAATTTTCATATACAAAAGTTCACATTTTCTATATCAATCTTAATCATATATTGCCTATATGCATTTATACTTTGATTTTATAGTAGAAAATTATAATAACTATTTTATTTTAAAAATATTTCTTAAATATTATAAAAATATAAAACAAATGTAAATCTAAAATAAAGATTAGATTTTTAAGTAAATAATATATAAATCCTAGATTGCTCATTCCTTCTCATCCTACTATTGAAAAAAAATATTCGATTGTATGTTCTCTTTGATGTTATAAAAAATGTCAAGTCTTTATTGAGTAGTCCATGATAGCCAAGCTCACTCGGACATCGAAGGTAGTTTCCATGTATGTTGAGTGTTCAGTTATAACCAAGTTTAGTTGGTTGATAAAGGGAAGAAAACATGAAGTTAGTATTGACTAAGTTGGATCAGTTAACATTAAAACTATTGTGCTAACCAAGTTGGGTCGGTCAATGAAGGGATCTTTCATGTTGACCGAGTACTCAATTCTATATTAGCTGACTGCCAGTTTGATAAATTTATTGGTTAATACAAGCTAACTTGAGGGATGAAAATTGTTTGATTAAAAGAGTATTCAAGCCGACTTGACTAGGTGAATCATATATATGAAAGGTCAAGTTGTGGATTGAAATGTGGAATTGAAGAAGATGAATTGAGGAAGTGAATTTGAAGGATAGAGCATCCGAGTGGACCAAGATGCAAAGAACATTCTAATCAAAGAGGATCAAGTAATCAAGTAAGAAATGAGATCTGAATTAGAAAATTCACTTGCATCAATAATTAGGTCAAGTCATTAGTACTCTCTAATAATTGTAGCAATGAATCAAATGTCCTAACAGTTATTCAACAAATTGTGATATTACTATCAGAATTTAGCTATGTGATTTTTGAGTCAAACTCATTGACCTGTGTTCCATGAGTAGTGATTCAACATGAATCCATCTCTCATGAGAGTAAATGGAACACTTAGTAATCACTGGATCTAGGTGATACTCACAAGGTCAATTAAATCCTCTAACAAAATGGCATTTTTAGATTGAAGCATCTGAAGACCTCTAACAAGGACACTCCTAATATGCTGAATTAAATCCTCTAATAGGGTCACACCTAATAGTGTGTTTTTTAACCACTAATAGGGTTAGTCTCTATCAGGGCTCACTTCAGAAGAGTGAAAAATAGTAACTAGTTGAAATTGGTGGTTTTTCCAGATTGGGTTTCCACGTTAAATCTTATTGTCTCTTGTGTTCATGTTATTTCCTTTGTGTTCATGTTAATAAAGGTTAATCACATTAATATCTCAAGATCTAATTATCTTTGTGCTAATCGAGTGAGAGTAATATATTCAGTGTTAATTAAGTTCCAACAAGATTTGGTTTTATATATATATATATATATATATATATTGTTGACATCTTAAAAGGGACTTGGATTTTCTTTTGTAGTAATTGATTCACCCCTCCCCTCTTAGTCAAGTACAAAGTTGTGTCACCTTTCAGGCTGACTTATTAGAATAACTGAATTTGAGTAATTTATCTAAAAATCAATTTTATTCAAATATATGATATAGATAAATTTATTCTAGCTAAGTTATATATGGTCTCACACTTTTTCAATTGGAAATGTCTATTAAATGCATGTTTTATACTAGTTTGTATCCAATTAATAAAGAAATAAAATTATTTCAAAAAACTGGCATTTCAACAACTCTTACTATTTTTATGATATTTTTTAATAACATATAAACAACATTTTATAGAGCTTAGAGTCAAGAAAATTCTCCTATAGAGTTTATAATTTTTTAATTAGATATAGTATAGTGTAATTAAAAAACTCTATAAGCATGTATTTTAACACTCGAAAAGATGTCGATTTTGAGAAATAAAAAATATTAAATCATATCAAATTTTTTTGAAAATTATATGACATTCTAGAGGAGAGCGTCCTCTTATAGAATGTATAATTTTTATCTAGGTTAGAATAGATTTGTTTTTAAAAATGTGGTGGAAGATGCAAACTATTGATTTCAGGTGAGTTGAAATTCGAATCATTATAAAAGAGAAAATATAGGTCTAAAGCCAATTTTTAATTTTGATTATTCTAGCTATATATGTTATCTATAATATAGTTTAAGATTAAAGGGAAATAAGTTTATTTTCGTATAGTTTTGTGGTCTGAATTACACCCCTAATTTTGAGCATTTTTCAGCAGCTAAAATATTATCTATAAAAATTAGGAAAATATATCAATTCTTTTTCCAAATAATTATTAAAAATTATAATCCTAAACTTCATCATTTTGTACACATTTCATTAGTTTACTTCATTTTCAAATTAAAAATAATAATATCAATTTTATAATTTGTCATTGAAGGTCAACAACTATACTTTTGTTAGCCTTTTCTTTTGCAAAAGGGTGACACAGGTTTGTGCTTTTACCCGACTCCTTTCCATTTCCAACACAACTACTGCAAAACTTATTGAGCATTCCCACTTATATTAAATATATAGGAGAAACAAGCCACTTACTTCCCATGTATGCAATGCCACCACGTTAACCATTATCTTCTCCCCCCCAACCCAATTATAGCCCAAAAAACCCTGACACCCACACACAAACATGTGAAAACAAATCACCATGTACACTAATAGCCGTTCACTTCTTTTTTTTCAATTTTTCAATTTTCTCGATTGTTGATTGACCCATTTGTGCAAACAAAAATATAGTGACTATTGGGAGGTCTTAGTGGTGGGTATTGGGTGAACATTTTAAAATGGCACTTCTAGACTACCACATACTCTATGAGTGTACTACAAAGAGCTTTGTAAATATGGGAAAGCCAAATGATTAGCTTTAAGCTCTTCTCTCACCTATGAAGGCAACACATTTTGACATGCAAATTAGGAACTATAGGTGCACAAAGTTAACCTAGGTGACTTAAAAAAGTTTTTTCTCTATTGTTTCCAAATGTGTGTTGGATGAAGTGAATTGGCCACGAAACTCATTACTTTAAACTTGATGCCCTCTGAAATTGCTTTCAAGCCATTAAATGATCTCAACTGTCAAATTCATCCCCTATCTCCACCACAAAGAACAAGTTTCCTATAGTGAAAGGCATCCCATTATCTATACTTTACAATACAATGTAGATTCTTAAAATTGTTTTGTAGGTATGAGATTATTTGAGGTTGAACATTGTTCCTACATATACAAGTCTATTTTTTTTTAATTTTTAATTTTTTTTATTCATCTCATTCTTAGATATGACAGGGACTCAAGGTTTGCTAGAACTCTTGTTCTAAATTGCTTCATTCATTCGATATTGACATGCTTTTCACCAGGGTGATTGGTTACTACAAATCAAATTTTAATTTCAAATAAATGTGATTCTAAATTAGGGTTCTTCATCCCAACCAAAAGTTATATTGGCATCTAGTATATGGACAAGGCAATCATTTGAGTGGCAAACATGGAAACTCTCATAGCTTTGTTGGTTTACATCTACAACAAGAAAGCCTAGGTTGGCTTTTACCTTTTTAAATTCTTTTCCCATTTGACAGTGAAAGATTAGTTGATTATAACTTAAAATGCAAAATTGAGTTTTAGTGGCATACATAGAATGTAGAGCACATTCTTTGAGTATGTCCTCTTGATGTAAGAGCATCCTAGGTGTAAAAGCAATCTTGTATCACCCAAAAATACTTTATTTTTAATCTTTTCTATTTTAATAAGGACTAGTAGATAGGGTGGTTACTATTTATGGAAACTTGCTATTTTTAGTAAGTTTCTCATACTAGCTCATAATGTTCTCATTTTCTACATGAAGGTTTGTTTTGGAATTATAAGCCTGCCATAAAAATCTCATTGCTCCAACTTAAGTATTGGAGAAGTTATTGCAGATTTTTGGTGGAAAAACTTGTAGAAAAATCTATTAGAGGCCTTAGAGTGCCTGGATGATGTTCAAAAACTCGACAAAAGGGTGCTTGTGCCATTCTAAGCTTGTAGATCAAGAGCTGGCATTTCTAAAAAGTGGTTATAATAGCCAATTGGGGCAATGGTTCAAGAGTTATGGCCTTCCGAAGTTGAGCTACTAAAATTTCTAAAATAATTTTTCAAAGATGTATTTAGCCAACTCTATATGTATTGTTAGGGTCTGTTAGCCCTAGATATTAAGTTTGAGCATCTAGAACCTTCTAGGGTGACATAAAATTGCCTATTTAAGAAAGGCCCAAACATTGTCTAGGATAGCTATGGGTGGTAGTTCCCAGCTTAGTCTTCTAGATTACTGTAATGAAAGCACCCACATGGGTTAGTATATTGTACTTGTGAATTTTGTAATTCTACATTTGCAGTACAAAGGAGAAGTCCATATTTTGTTCTTGCATTTTTTATTGTTTCTTTATTTCTATTATGGTTTATGGTATTAAGGGGAGCACCCTTTATCACCTCTGCTTCCCACGCTATTTTTTAAAAACTCTCTGAAGCCATTTTTTACAGACATCTCCTCTTTACTAATCTCTTCATTGGCTCCATATAAGATAGGATTGATATTTATAAATGGTTCTTCAGCCATTCAAAGTCATCTTGAAGTTTGAGATTATGCTAACTTCATTAGGGGCTTGTTGGAAGGAAAATCTTTTATCCTTTTTTATTTCTTTTAAACTTTCTATTCTTATCTATAGTACCACATAAATTAAAGAAAGTATCTATTCATTTTTCTATTTTTTCCTTCTTTATTAGTGTTAGATTTTGTATCAAAACATTTCCTTTTAACTTCATTTCTCCTTCCCCATACCCTCCTATCTTATTAGATTGGATATCTTTAAATTTCCCTTCGACTATGTATTTATTTATAACTTACCATGGGATTTATTAAATGTATATGTTTGTTGTTTTGAGTATTTGAAGTTTTAGGTAAAAAAAAATTCAATGGTTTTAAATCTTTTGGTCAATGTTGATTACGATATTATTGTATTTGTCTAGTTCAAGTAGTTTATATATTGCTTATGTTTACTTAGCATGGTTTTTTTCGACCCCTATTGTCCTTGTTCTATGATCATATATTAACACCTCTAAATAGCTCAATTGCAATTAAACCTATTTCAATCTTATTTGGTGCTCCAAGCCAAATGGTGTTCCAATTCCTATGCATGCACCTACCTTCACCTGTGCTTGTGTTTACACCATTATAGATCATGGATATTTTTGACCTAGTCCAATTTCTTAAGGACTTGGATATTCACAATTCTAAAGTGCCATAAGCAGAGTAAAAAAATAATCCTCTACTCTATACCCCATGCATTTGTTAAATTTCCTTTGGCTACCTCCAATTCTTTCAATCGAACTTGGGATGATGCACATTCTAATATGCATCCAAAAATTTGGCCTTCCATTTTGAATTCTCTAGGAAAATGGACTAGCAACAATGGATTTGCAATGGACCTTCAAGACATTTTCACATAGGAAAATATGTTTTTTCATCCTTAAATACCATATTTTTTCTCAAAATCTTTTGGATGAGGTAGTAAATGTTTAGGATATCTTTTTTTTGATGATATACATTCTCCCAAATTAGTACTACATGTTGAATTTTTTGTGTCTAGATTGAGATATCATTATAATCTTTTTATACTATGACTAAGGTAGTTTATCTCTTTTGTAGGTTTTAGCCAATTGATGTTTCAAAAAGCCATAATATTCACCTCTATATTGTAACTCTGAAGTCATTCAACTCTACATTGTAATTCTAAAGTCATTCCTAATAAACTGTTAAATTTGGTATCATTTAATGTTCTTCGAGTATTGAAAAATCTGTAATGGCAACGAATTTGACATTTTTTCCTGTTTCTAAGTACTTGCAAGAAGTCAATGTTGATGGCTCATATACATAAATCGAGGTGACTTCATAAATTGTTCAAGAAATAATTCAAGGCAATCATGACAAGATATAAATCAAGGTGACTTCACAAATATGTTCAAGAAATAATTCAAGACAATCATTACAAGATGTAAAAGGAAGATTATAGCAGTGTAGGAATAAATTTTATGATTTTATTGATTTATTTTCTTTCTATTTCAGTTTTTTTTGTGCATTCTGGAGAAACTAGAACATTATAATACAATGCTTATAAACATATATTTGTTGTGCATGCAACATAATCTATATAGTTTATTAATTATGTAGTTTAAACATTATTTTTTTATATAGATCAATAGTTTACATTGAAATTTTAGAGCTTAAAATAAATCCTCCTTTTTGTAGATGTGATTGTGTGTAGCTTATTGATGAATATTATGTGGGGATTTCTTTCTTATACATTCATGATTTTCAAACATAGAAACCATAGGTATTCATATCTTTTGAATTCTATGCTCATGCCTTTTTTAAGTCCTAGAGATATTCATATTCTTGAGTTATAAAGTTTAATACTTGTTTTAAACTTCTAATACACCTTTTGAAAATGAAAAACATTTTACTGCGCTACTTATCAAAAGCTTTGCCAGTAAAGAAAAATGGAAGTAAATGAAGAAAATATAAAACAATTCATAAAATGGAGATTTCGTTTTTAGACAAAAGTCAAATGCTTACTTAAAAAATATTATTCACAAGTTTTCAATGCTAAATAGAGGGAGAGGACTTTGAGGGATTAGTTTTCATAAATATATATTTAATATATAACAAATATTTGATTTTTTTGTTTTTCCATTTAATAATTGTAAATTTAACAAGTACTTTATTTTAAGAGTAATTTTTGTTTCATTTAAAAATTAGAAGATTATAATTCATTTAAAATCTAAAAGAATATAATTTAGCTTAGTACACCATTTGAGAAAAAAAGACATAATAGAATATCATTGATAACTTCTTTTAAAAAGTTAGAATACATTAATAGAATATTTTATAGTTAAAATATAGAAATATTCTATTACAAATAAAATATAAATTTTGAACTTATTATAAATATATATATTTTTTAAAATAATGTACACAAATTTTAGAGAAAATTTAGAAAGATTTTCTTAAAAATAAAATTTTAAATTTTAAATTAATTTTAGAAAGTTGGTCACTTGTTTAAAAAATCTTTAGTATTGACATTAGAAATATATATTATTATAACCCCAATCCCAACCGAAACCCTATTTGTAAACACCATATTAATATTATTATTATTATCAGGTTTAAGTTTAGATATGGGTAAGTTGTCAAATTTAGTTTTATCTATGCATTTAAGTTTGTAATTTTGTCCTTCGCATATTGTATCCATTAAATAAATAGTCTATGCAGTTACAACCCCTTGTATAGTGTATCACTTTCATAATTTCACATTCTCTCTATGTTTTGACTATTCTTTCCTTAAGTCTTAGATCTATGTAAGTGTCAAACTAGTTAGTACTATTCTTCAGAGGTTTTGATACATTGTTAATAGTGTACTTTGTCTTGACTTCTATAGATATGATAGGTATAGTCCATAGATACCTTTAGATAAAAGGAACAATGTAAAATATTGTCTTATAAACATACACATGTGCGCGCGCGCACACACGCACACACACAAAAATGTATATAAAGGAATTTTAAAAATTAAGACTTGGTTCAATTCATGTTTGTTATCATGCTCTACCTTTTGTACCAGGTGATGAGTATTATGGGTTAAAATAGGGTTAGAAGTACAATTTAGTTTTGTTTAGCATTTAGGTTTAATTGTTGTTAGATTTTTTATTAGGGTTAAAATAGGGTTAGAATTACAATTGAGTTATGTTTAGCATTTAGGTTCAATTGTTGTTAGATTTTTTATTAGGTTAGGCTTTAATTAGGAGGAAATATTTGATTTAGGTTATGTTAGGATTAAGGTTAGGTTAGAATTTGGGTCTAATTAAGGTTATAGGAGATCAATTTTATTTAGTGCTAAAAATTAAAATAAAGTATTGGTCTAATAATGGTTAATACTAACCATTTATATATATTATAACTTGGTTGATATAAACACATGTGCAATAATACTAACCATAAAGTACACCCATATTGTAATCTTTGTCCTATACTAACCTTAAATCTTAAATTTTGAACCTTAGTCCAAAGTCTAAATTCTAGACCTTAATCCTATTTATTCAAAATTATAATCCAAAATGTTCAACCCTAGATCCTAAATCCTAAACTAAAATCACCTTGGCAATATTTACCTTAGAAAAAATAGGATTTGTCCTCAGAATAAATATTTTTGTCATAAACTCAACCATACAAATTTTAGTTTATCAATAATATTCTTTTTAATAATACATTGAACTTCAAAGTATGTGTAGCACACTAACCTAAAATCATCTCTTACAACTCGTATTGGACTCCATGTCCCATTCCCTCAAATTTTCAAAGAAGATTTCAAAGTCAATTCTAAAATAAAATTGTTACAAAATAATATCCACATGAGATTTAAACGTACTAATTGGGTTAATGTTGATCTTTCATACTATTAATTTGAGATTTTATTAATTATGTCCACTTTTCTTCTCCATTAAATATATCACTCCTATCGACTTATCGTTGCATGTACAAAAATGTGCAACTGCTAGTTCATAAAAAGAGAATCAAATATAAGAAAGGTGCTATAAATTTTAACTATTCAACGAGAGATGATGGTCACTAACTAATCAATTAAATAATTTTGGGATCATTTTAGTTAAAATAATTACAAATAATTATATAGTATCTAAAAGAATCATACAATTTTTTATTAATAAGTTAATTAATTTTTGTTCTAATTTTTCTTACTTAAAAAATTAAAAGGAGAGAAATCTTAAAATGCATAAATTTTTTAATTTCTTTTTTAAAAAATCAATTTTTTATTTTTGATAAATGAGATAATAAATAGAGATCCTCTTTGAACATTATGTTTATTATGTTTTAATATAGAACACTAAAAGAACATTTCTATTATGATAAGAAATAGGATATTCCCATTTAACATTATGGGTTTTTTTATATTAAAAAGTACCCAAAATGGGGGTTGACTGAAACAAAAAAAAAAAAACAAGGTTGAAGAATTGTCAAAAGTTGCTACCAAATGATCAACCAACCCCCTTCCTTAATATCAAAAACCCACTGTGAGGCCTCGCCCCAACCCATCATAGCATAGTTGATAAATTATTATTTTGGTACTCATGACTCGATATGTCAAGATACTATCGGATACACTGAACATTATTATGCTATTTTATGTTGTATGATGTTTTACCTTTAGATGTTTAATTATTTTATTCAATGTTTTATGAACATGTATACTGATGAAGTAGTGTAGAAAGTGAATGTAGAATTAACACTTTGATCATGCAATCTTAGTAGTTAACTATATGAACAAAAATGAGATAAATAGTTAATTAATTGAAAGATGTATGTTGTGAGTTATGTGATTATCCTGATGATATATCTATATGCATGCGATTTTCTTGAGCTACTGATGTGTGCAATGAGTGTGCATGATATTTTAGCCAAAAAATCTAACGGAGGAACAAAATTTAACCCTATGTACCAATTGTGGAAACTAGGTTTGAATCTAACAAAAGATGTAAACCCCGTTTTTCATATTTTATTTGTATCATGGATTGAATGAATGTATCATTTTGTAATCTTTAAGTGTTAATGTTTTGTAATAGTGGTTTTTCAATGTCACTTGACACTCGTAAATTGTATTTTCATTCTAGTATCATAGTTAGGGTTAACCGAGTAACCTAAAGATCTAAGTTGGACTAGGTTAGTGACCTTTTTGCTAATTAGTTAGTAATCTAGATTAATTACCCTAATTAGGATTAGTGGGTAATCTACATTTTTGAAGGTTGTTAGAAAGTTCTAAAATTTCCTAGCTTTTGATAGGTCCCTAATTAGTTCTAAAGACCAAAAATTATGAAATTTAAGTACCTAAGGGGTATGGGTATGGGTATGGGTTGGGAGCATTTTCCACCCCCCTAGCCCCTTTTGTTGACTTTTATGGTCACCTATAAACCCCATTTTTGATTTATTGCGAAAATTGAATGTTTTCTTCTTGAGTTGGATAACTTTAACTCCACCTTGAGGTTAGCCTTATGACTAGTTGAGTTAGAAGACTCTAGAACTTTTAGGCAAGTGGGGGAGTTATTGCATTTTAGAGTTGGTTGAGTTAGTGTCTTATTTAGAGGAAAATTTGAGAGGGTTTGAGTGTTCACCCAACCTCTAGTTTTAGAGAGCAATTCAAGATTGAAGGAGAAGGAGAGGAAAGGAAGCTCATCTCAAATTTGTTTAATTGCCATAACCTTATTGTCAAGGTAGGAATCCCTTAGCTCATGTTGTTCATATTTTATTTCATGCTTAAGTTATTTTGTTTGCATATGTGTGTTTCTGTGTGTGTTGAGTATGTTTGGGATGGATTGAAATAGGTTTTTCTTGAATGGTTTTCTTTTGTTTTTTGTTTTGATTTTCGAAGTGATTTTATGGGTTGTATTGGCATTAGTCACCCTCGGATAGGGTAGAAGTGGCCATGTATGGGAGGAGGTATTTAGTTGGACTCTAATAGTGTAGAGTCTCTTCTGAGGATGAGAAGAGGGAGAGAGTGTAGGGTATTATGGGCCCTTACTCGTCAACACAAACCACATTTTGAGTTTTGGAATGTAAGAATGGAAGAACGGAAGTTCTTGAGTTTATAGCCCTGAAAGGACACCTATTTTGGTGTTGTGACCGACATCTCTTGTTAAAAAAATCCACCTTCTCCCTAGTCTGGTTCAATGTCAAACCTGTTGTGCAAACTGAGATGGGAGTGAATGTTTGATTTTGTCTTCATGTTATGATTGGTTGTCTCCTGGTTAGTTTTCATTCTCTCCATGATCACTATGATGTATTGCAAAATTCGTAATGGATCCCTTGCTAAGGAGCTAAAAAGGAAATTCAAAATTGTTAATGGATTTCAAATATGTTGGGAGTTTTTCCCTCGGGATAATAATCTTGTGTAAAAATGTTATTTTAAACTTATTGTGGAAATGGCAATGATGTCGAGTTTTCTTCTTGGTTCTTTCCCGATGGAACCTTTGAATCAAATGGTTCAATAGAAAAAGAAAATTGAGTAATATTCTTACATATAAGTCTTATAGTTTCTTTTTAGTTTTGCATATGCTACTTAAAAATAAGATGTGAAAATGTTTCACTCTTCCTACAACATTCATATGTCTCGTAATCATATTCATTTGAGTTGGATTAATTAGATAGAATGATAATATACCATTATGAAATTTATGATTCAAAGTATATTAAAAGAAAATTTGATGCTTGATTTGGACTTCATTGTATTTTCGTAATGCTTAGGAAGCAAAGTAATCCTATGTCTTTGTTTAAAACACAATATTTGAACTTGATGAATATAATCAATGTTAGAAAGAAAATAAATAATATTGCCCTTGATTTATTACATATGGTTGGCTTAAATCAAATTAGAAAAAAAAAATATACACGCCCTTGTCAAAATATAATATAATTTGCATTAAAAAATTAACACTTAGAAAAATTATGAACTTGGCAAAAAAAAAAAAAACCCTAAGAGTAAAAACTCTCTAGAGTTTGTATAGGGGAAAATAATAATTCCCTTGTGATGATAGGGAATATTCCTTATAGATACTCTATTTAAATTTAAAATCAAAAAAATAAAGAAAGAAAGAAAATATATAAAAATATTTTAAATATCCTAAATATCCTAATCTACCAACAAACCTTTATGAAATAACTACCTTATCCTATCTTCCTTAATTTTCTTCCTAAGCTAACCACTTTGCTTTAAATCATAACTACCCTAGGTGCCGACACAGACATCCTTGACCTGGGCATGTAATAAATTTTGGTTATGTTAACATGCTAGGGGTCTTGGTTTTAAAATATGTTGATTTGACATGGGAATAAATCCCATTTTCCCCCTCCCATGCCTACGAATTTTAGCAAATTTTGCCCAGCCTTAAATGTGAATGGCCTTGGGGTCACGTACCCCTACCCCACTTGGTCAGTGCTTGGTTGCTTTGGACAATGCTCCTCAACTTAGAAAAGCGCATGGGGTGGGTTAGTATTAGTTTAGGAATTGTTTTAAAGTTAGATGTTAGTTTGGGTTTGGGTTAGTAGTTAGGTAGGATGTTAGTTATTAGGTTAGTGTGTTTATTTAAATAAAGTTTTAAATTTAGTTAGTTTTCTTAATTTAGGATTATTATTAATAAAGTGTTAGTTAAAGTTATTTGTTATAATTTAGATTTACATATAGGGTGTTAGTTTTAATTTTAAGTAACTAATATGTTAGTATTTAGTTTTAGGATATTAATTAGCTTTAATTTAAAAGTTTAAATTTGAATTTAGTATAATTTAGATGGTGTTAAAATATTAGTTTGACATATCATGTATATTATTATTTTGTCTTAGTTATAATTAAAGGATGTTTTATTGTGTTAAGTTAAATAAATTTGAATTATACATATGATAGATATGATGTTATATTAATTAGTGAGTTCTTTTTATTTCAAACAATTCAAATAATTAGAGTTAGTTCTATGATTTTAATATGTCAAAATAATTAGATTTGTATTTAAATTTATATTGTTATCTGAATGATTTAAATGTATTATTCATTTATATTTTAAACGTAAATAAAAGTGACAATGTGTTAAATCTTTTAATAAATTGAAAATGGATTGTTTAAATTAATTATTTGATTTAATAATTAAAGTTAAATTAAATGATCTATTCCTACATGTTGTGTTTAAAACTGAGATGTAGTCTTAAGTTTTGATAGGGGAACAATTATCTACTTTGCAACATCCCCATAGTTTAACTAGTAAATCAAACATAGTAAACTTTATCAAAACTCGTCATCAAACTTAGTGGTGTTATTAATCTTTAAAAAAATAAAATTTACGTGTGTTTTTGCCCTTGTATTTTGGACATGACACCCCCAAACTAACATGTTTTTATACTTTAACTCACTATAGCTAATCACTATGATATTGTTAGAATTATATACAAAACTAGCCCAATAAAGATCTCTTGGTGTAATGCAAGTCTAGTAATTAACAACCAAAAAAGACCCTCATCGCAAGAAAAAACTAGCAACCATAGAAAAAAAGAAAGCAAGAGAGTAGGTGCTAACTCTCTTTAGTCTAGTTCCCCAGGTTCCCAAGTAACAGACACAACCAATCATCTACCAAAAATCCATATGATAAACATGTAGTCTCCATGTCTTTGGCATCTACATTCTCCTCCTTCCTAGCCTATAGGAGGTGAAGGGTGGTGGTAGATGAATGAATCACACACACAAAAAAGTTGGAAACCCTATCAAACTTATCCTTTAGGTCCTCATTTTTCTTGATCATGTTGGTGATGAATTCCTTCAATTTGGTAAAATCTGGATTACTTGATGGTTGTTTAACCTTAGCCTCTTGCCCCATTGTTCTCTCCTCCTTCTAAATGTCATCCCCACCCATATTCCCATTTTTTTTATCACTCCACATAGGACCCACCCCCTGTTTCTAAATTCCCATATTAAGGATTCTAACCAAGGAAGTAATTGTTCCATGTTCATCCACATCACCATCTTTTCTAGACTCTGGGGTATTAACTTCTATTTGAAAAGTATCAAACACACAAGAGGACATAGCGCTATCCTAATCCACACCGATATCTTCCTCATTCTTCCCTTCACTACGTGCCGACTTTTTGCATGCATCATATAATTACAATTGTCTATTTTGCATTAGTGGATATTTCTATGTTTTTGTCCACTTTGTGGGTTAAGTTTGTGAACACTTTATAGTTGAATGAAACACCTTAATATTTCCATTTTCAAAAGAAAATGTGAATTACTCTTTGATCTATATTTTTCCATCAATCTTTTTAAATTAATATTAAAGTATATATTTACCAAAAAAAAAAAATTATTGTAGTTAAATAAAAGATGATTATTTGTTGGTTGTGGAATATCATAAGATTATTAGTTCTTTTCATAGGCAAGTATACTTATGCATTCATGAGCCATTGGTTCTATCATGCATTCCCCCATTCATCCCATACATCTGTTGCCAAACAAAAGTATTATCTATCAATGTTAGCTCAATTACATCAATAGATTAATAAAGTTATTGTTTTTCATCGATAAAATTTAGTATGTTTGTAAATGTTTTTTAATCAAGCAACATCCAACTGTATTAAAATTTTAATAAAATTTACACTTGGATACTTTAAAATTAAATAGATTGATTTTATTCATAAAATGTTAATAAAATAGTACTAGTTTCAAATTCATAACTTTAGTACACTAGCAATTGCACCTTAGTGTGCAACAGGTACACCAAATAGATATGAAATGTCAACTAAGTATTTGTCCTTTTGTTTTTCTCTCCCTCTCATCCTCTCTATACCTCTTTTTCTTTGTCAATCTATCTCACCATCTATATTTCTTTCTTTCTCTTAATGTCTATCTTTGTCTTTCATTTCTCTTTATAGATTAATATCTTCCATCCTCTCTCTCTCTCTCTCTCTCTCTCTCTCTCTCTCTCTCTCTCTCTCTTTGTCTCTCTCTATCACACACACACACACACACACACACACACAATATATATATATATATATATATAAACCTCTTCTTCTCAGTCTCATGTAATGCCCACCATAGTTTTCTTTTCTATTATATTTATTGAACTCTTTTATATCTATTTCATGCATATGTTAGTTTCAAAGATATTAGGTTTATAATTATGATATTATTTCATGACTTGGATTACATTTATATCAATACATAATTACTTAGTTGATTTTATTTCACATGTTGATTGATGATTATGGTAACTAGCACATTAATAATGCTTTAATGGTTCTTAGTTAGTAAATATGGTTGCTCTTATGATGATATCAAATGATGAGTATTTTATATTCACAATGATGATTTTTCCATGTTTGAATATGTGATGATTTGTACTTAAGACATATTATTGTACTTACCAAATACTTGTGTGTGTATGGTGTGCATGTTTGTTTTACTTTTCTGTTTGATGTGTCTGATGTGGTTAAGGGAGGGAGTTTAGCTTAGATATATATGCACATGTAGATGCTTGTATTTTATACATGTTTGTAGGTACCAGACATAAACTTTCCTGAATTGTCAAGATGAGTGTGCCCTATTGCAATTACTCAATGGTAAGAATGTGGAGATAATGTTCATGTCCAATCCCATACATAGCCTAATTACTTGTCCTAAGAAGGATGACATGTATTTGACTTTCCACCTTTTCAAAACCCACTAGTTTACCTTTATCTATATTGTTTGATTTTGATTTGGGTCTATTTAGGTAATGTTGCTTTTATGTGGATTTGGCTATGTGATGTATTTGGTAAATGAATTTAATTATAATATTTGGGTTAATCAAATAATATTAAAAATTAAATTATTTGATTAAAAAGAAAATATTTAAATATGAAAATATTTAATAAATTAAAAACTAATTAAATATGTGCTTCAGTTTTAAAAGACTTAGTTAAAAGTCTAATTAAAAAATTTAGATAAAATGAGAATTAGAATGTTAAAAGATTAAGATTTAATATTATTTATTATAAGTATTTAATTAATAATAATTAAATTAGAGTTACATTTGAATAATATTCGTTAATTATTATTATTAAGTTAAATAATAAATTGCCCTTTAAATAGCATGTTTGCACTAATTAATAGAGTGGAGGAAAATAAAATAAAAATATATTTTAATTTAAAAGTTTTTAAAGTGTGCATGAAAGGATTAAATAATAAAAGTTTATTTTTTAGGTGAGACCTTTGGATGTTCAAAAATTGGAAACCCTAGGTAAACTCTTTATTAAGAGATTCGAGTAAAATTTTGGAATTGGATCAAAAGAATTGTTGAAAGTTTTAGAGGGTTTGGATTTGCATGTGTTCACATATTGCCTCAAATTTTAGTTGTGGTTTTGAGGTAGGCTTTGAAAACTCAATGTAGAATTTTATTGAAAGATCTATCTACTTAGTGTCTTCTTACCATTTGGGTCCCCCTCAAATTGATAGATGTTGGATGCTTATTGATATAGTTGTACCATTATCATTCTTATTTTTATCTTAGAGACTTATATTCGTTTGATGTATTTATGTTTCATGTGTTTTGAGATCTTATGAGATATTGTATTGTATATTGATGTACTTATATCTATTCTCACATACCCTATGACATATGCAGTGGATGTTATCCATTAGATGTATTATGTTAGATGCATTTATGATATTTTTAATGAGATGATGTATATATTATTTTTAAATTATCATGAAAATGTACTTGATACTTAAACTAATTATTATAAACTTTTTAAATGTGACTCAATGCAAAGGAACCCTTGAGAAATGAAAATTGTATTTATACTTGCTTATGTGTACTTGATGTGTATTGTAATGCCCCGCCAAGGGATCCAAAGAATTAACCTAGAATTTCACTAAGTTTGGTAGCATTCTTTTTGTAAAAAACATGAAAGTAAATACCACATATAACTTATGCACTATAACGAAAGCAATAGCAATGTCCATCAGAAAGTAAACATAACATACATAACAAATTACAGTCTTTAAGGATCCCTTAATGTTGAATTACATCTAAAAAAACTAAGATACATGAATCCATCTAGTACAACATCCACATGAAATAATAATGTTAAGTCCAATGTTTATACATTACATTTCAAATGCTCAATCATCCATTGTACATGTCGCAGGGTATGAAAAGCTTAAAAGAATATACATATGTGGAATAAGGTACATCATCCTATTCTAATCCATGATACATCAAAGTAATGATAGTCACATGATACACATGATACATCATCATAGAAGATACAAACATCCATCATAAAGATCAAACATAATAAACTAAGTGCATGGTTCCTCCCAACCATTAATAGCATCATTAGACCATCCTGGGCCCTAGCCATCCCTCCATGCGTAACATTCCAAATCATCGAAGAGATCATCGATATTAACATAGTAGGAATTTCACTCCTATCATATACTACACCATATGCAGAAAGTAATCTAACATGCAAATAAAATCATAAGATAACATCATCTAACATATGCTAATCATCAATGAAAGGATAAATATCCACCATCATGAAGGACGCATCAGCCATGATGTCTCAATAAATCTCAAATGATAAGATTGGAAAAACACTATCACCCGACCGCATGGTACCTAAGTGGTCAAATCCCACTGTGTTGAGGAGATAATCTCAAGTCCCAAATAGGCTATCCAAATAGCACAAATCTCCATAAGTCCAGGAATCCTAAGAGTATACTAACTCAAAGGTTCCAAACACAAAAATTGACATCTAATCCCAGAGGCACACAATGACATGTAGGAACCTACTATGCAAGCGAGAAAGTGTCATCACATTTATCACATACAAGTTACCTTGGTAGTTAGCTAAACTCCACAGGTCCATACTGATCTCATGTGGCCACTAGTATTCTCTCATACTAACGAGGCATACTATGGAATGCAAGGTCACAACCATGCGTTCTCTCTACTCCCATCCTAGTCTATACAAGCACTCAAGGAATGGGCAAGAACCAAAACACTTATCTTTTTAGGTTCATTCAGTTAGTATTAGGTGTGAATGTCTTCACTTATTAATCCAACTTACAATGAGTTACCCTAGCAGCCTCTTAGGGCCCCAACCCCCATTGCCATCATGAAGGACGCATCAGCCACGATGTCTCAATAAATCTGAAATGATAAGATTGGAAAAACACTACCACCCGGCCGCGTGGTACCTAAGTGGTCAACTCCCACCGTGCTGAGGAGATAATCTCAAGTCCCAAACAGGCTATCCAAAACACATAGCACAAATCTCCATAAGTCCAGGAATCCTAAAAGTATACTAACTCAAAGGTTTCAAACACAAAAACTGACATCTAATCCTAGAGGCACACAATGACATGTAGGAACCTACTATGCAAGCGGGAAAGTGTCATCACATTTATCACATACAAGTTACCTTGGCAGTTAGCTAAACTCCACAAGTCCATACTAATCTCATGCGGCCACTAGTATCCTCTCATACTAATGAGGCATACTATGGAATGCAAGGTCACAACCATGCGTTCTCTCTACTCCCATCCTAGTCCATACAAGCACTCAAGGCATGGGCGAGAACCAAAACACTTATCTTTTTAGGTTCATTCAGTTAGTATTAGGTGTGAATGTCTTCACTTATTAATCCAACTTACAATGAGTTACCCTGGCAGCCTCTTAGGGCCCTAGCCCCCATTGCAAGCCACTTCCTGACACTAAATGCAGATATCCTACCCTAAGCTCATGGAATCATAAATCTCAAAATCACAAAAGATAATCCATAATAAAATCATCAAATATGCATAAAAGCATCAAATCTCCATGAGCAAGCATCCATAAAAAATCATGATCACAACAGCTCTCTATTGGCAACTGAAGTATCACTGATAATCAAAAGTATCCAATGGTTCTCAATAACAAAAATATATCTCAATCATACTGATCAAAGACTCCAAAAATGGTTGAGTCAAACATGTCACGACATGACATCATCAAGAATGAATCCACATTACAGTCCCATCATGGCGACTAGAAAATAACCAATGATAACTGATCGATGAACCAAAAATGGTTAAGTCAAGTGTCTCATACATAATAATCTCAACTATAACAATCAGTAAATACAAAAATTACATAGAGCATTCCATCACATAACCATAGTTGGGTTTATAAAGATCGAGATCAGAACATCATCATGACATCACAATCACATAACCCCCAAGCCTCTGGTAGACGTCCTATAATTGGTCAACACTAGTCAACCCAAAACCCAAAACAATAGCATAAAAAATACACAATGCAAACACATGTTTTGGTTTTGCTAAAATTTACAAACTTGAATTTAGATGCAAAGGTCTCAGTTTATGTTTCCAAATTTGGAGAATGAATGGAAGACCATTTTGTACAATTTTCCTAACACATGTATTGTTTTGGATGGATAAAAGTTTTCCTTTATAAGTCTAAAATCCATCCTCCAATTATAATATTTGTTTGAAAACGTCCCCCACTAAACTACCAATTAAACTTCATATACTTTATTTAATAATTTAAAATAATTAAATCTTAATAGTTGAAAATTATTAAAGAGTTCACCATTATAAAAATGAACCTTTAATATAAATCATTTATCAAATAATAATAATTTAAATTTATTAATAACATATTTACATATTGCACACACACACACACACACACACATATAAATATATAAATTATTATTATTATTACATTTTAACAAAACAGAATCAAATCATAACAACTTCGATTGATATCATAAAAACTTTTATCACATAACTATTAAAACATATGCCTTTGAGTTCATATGATAATTTCATATCATATAACATTACCATTGATAACGTTATACATTACAACATTACCAATGAACCCAAATTTTCCATCACATAACATTGTTTGCAACTTGTAAATCACATCGCAACGCATATTATATCATTTGGCATTGTTTTTATAAAAAAATAAATATGCCTACTCCCTTCGCCGCGGAGCCATGAGCACTCTGTACTCTGCTGTCGCAGAGTACTGTGGCGACAACGGGTATGGAGTACCCCTGTCGTCGCAGTACCTGCGATGGAAGGTACTCCGCTAGCCCGCAGGGATAGTGGGTGCGGATTTTTCCACTTGTCTAAAACTTTTAAACATTCGGCGCATGGTTTAATTTTGAATTTCATTAAACATCATGTTACTGTGACATGACAGCGATGTTTTTTTTTTTTAATAAATACATATATATAAATATATGTATGTATATATATACATACATACATACATACATACATACATACATACATACATACATACATACATATATATATATATATATATATATAGTTTGAAGGGCTTCTAATCTATTAAACATTTGTTCTCCAAATTAACGCAATAACTTTCTAATGGATTTGGCCACAATTTAAACCCTAGCCCCATATTCTCTTCTGATCTATGCATATAAAGTTTCTCAAATAAATTTTAACTACCCATATTGAGAATGCATACAATTAAAATAGGAAAAAAATCCTCAAAAGACATATGGAAGACACGAAGAAGACAGGGAATGCAAGATGCGGAAATAGCATAAGTAAAATGATAAGAATCTATCCTGATTCTGATGCTAATTCGCTCTTCCTCAGAAAACCCGCAGAGCAAGCTCCTCCCTTCTTCAGAGTTCCGAGTCCTCCAATGCTCCAAATGCTCTCCATGCTATGTCTAAGCTTCTAGGAATGCCTGAATAGAAAGAGCTCTTAGAAAACACCTAGAATGTCTCTAGAACAGCTAGAAGGTGTCACCAACTAAGCATGTGTCTTTTCCAGCCTTCTAGATGAGTCATAATGTTGTAGACTCCATGTGCTTAATTGATGCACTAACCCCCATGTTGTTGACATATGAGAAATAGAAAGGTGTGTTAACTCCTAAGCAAGCTTATAACTCCAATTTACTTTTTATACAATTTCTATTTAAATTTTAATAACTTTCATTTTAATTTTTATAACTTTTATTATTATTATTTATTTATTACTTTATTATTATTTTATTATTATTAATTTTAATTTCTAATTATCTTTTATTTAATTCTTTTTCCTCAATTAATTCTCATTTAATTAATTATAATCACAACATCAAATATCATGATATTTTATATTAATTTTCTCAAATAATTAATTAATTAATTAAATCTATTTATTAAGACTTAATTAATAGAAAATTCACCATAGACCTCCAAGATAAAATATGAAAACCCATCATAGAGCAATTCACACAAAATTAGTCTAAAGGGTTAAAAATCACGAATTATGTCATCTGACACATTCGGTGGCTAAAATATCTAGATACTTGTCCTACCTCATTAGGAAAAATGGTTTAAGGGTTTGGGATTTGGACTTGAGAATTTATCTCCCTTCTCTTATCATTGAGATAGTATAATAGGGTATGCTTATCCTGGTAATTCAAGGAAGTCGATACTCGATACCTGCAACTTGCAAAAAACCATGCATGTACATACAATATATATAATGCTAAGCTAAACATGCAATGGCAAGAAGTGGTGCATCGTGTAGATCTCGACTAGCAAGTGACTACGACTCCCTTCCTTAACCATATCAAAAATGCCATACAATAAGAAAACACACACACCATACACATGCAAGTATGGGGTAAGTATCCATAATAAAGCACATGAAATAATAAACTATCTAACTAATCATCAACAATAACTGAAAGCAATGTAATGATCATCATGCATACATGAAATGTAAAGTCTGAATGATCTCATCATATAACCACTGAATCCATAACATAATGTCTGATAATCTCAAAATAATACCACTAATTCATCAACATAAAACTAGTCTATCATAGTCTGATAATAACAACAACAATGTCTAGAAAAGATGTGAACGAGGGCAGGCACTACATCCACCCCCCCTTGGATTAGGCTTACTCCTAGAAGCCTACAAACAAGTAGGGATATAACTCCTGCAATCTAGCTACATCCTCTAATGTAGCTAAAGAATCATCAGTAGGGTCCCATTGGACCCTTACCTATTCGATGGTTCGACCCCTAAGGGTCAACTTCCGCTGCTCCAGAATACGAACCGGCTCCAAAGCAAGCTGCCCATCCTCTACCTGCAACACATTCCAATCAAGAAAATGTACAATATCAAAAATATACTGTCGAAGCACTGAAACATGGAAAACATCATGAATGTGAGCTAGGCTGGGTGGTAGAGCAAGGTGGTAAGCAACCGGGCCAATCCTCCCTAGAATCTTGAATGGTCCCACAAAGCAAGGTGCTAGCTTAGAACCATTTCTGTATCAGATCAGACTCTTTTGCGGACACACTCTCAAGAAAACCTTATCACCCATAGCAAACTGCTTATTAGTTCTATGAGCATCAGCATACTTCTTCTGGCTATCCTATGCCATAGTCAAGTGCTCACGGATATGCACTACCTATTGCTCCATATCACGAAGCATCTCAAGACCCAACAGGATCCGATCCTCAAGACTATCCCAACTCAAGGGTGTATGACAAGGACGTCCATATAATGCCTGAAATGGTGCCATGCCAATAGAACTATGATACCCGTTGTTGTAAGCAAACTCCACTAGGTAGAGATAGTCCTCCCAATCTGTCTGCCTATCCATCACATACATCTGTAACATATCCTCCAAAACTTGATTCACCCTCTCTGTCTAACTATCAATCTCTGGATGATATGCCAAACTGAAGTTTAACTGCACTCCAAGCTCATGCTGCAGCGATGTCCAGAATGTGGATGTGAATATAGGATCCCTGTCTTGAAATGATCTTTCTAGAAATACCATGTAATCTCACAATGTCACGCATGAAGATATTAGCTACAAAAGCTGCTATGTAGGAAGACCTGATTGGTGAAAAATGTGCCACCTTAGTCAACCGATCAACGATGACCATGATAGCATCATGACGCCGAACAGTCATAGGTAATCCTACTATGAAATCCATGGAGATGATATGCCACTTCCAAGAAGGAATGAGATTTGGCTACAAAAGTCCAGCTGGGTGCTGATGTTCTGCCTTAACTCTCTGACACTCAAGGCACCTAGCCACAAAATCAGCAATGTCTCACTTCATCCCAGACCAAAAGAACAAACGTCTCAAGTCAGCATGCATCTTCTTGACACCTAGATGTGCTGAGTAAGGTGTACGATGGGCTTCTGCTAGAATCAAGGTGCAAAGCTCATCCAATAATGGCACATAAATCCTCCCCAAATGTCTTAAAAGACCATATGATTATTGAACGTAACTTGCAAACCTACCTTCCAAAGATCTTCCTGAATCTATCTCTCTACACACTTCCTGATACCAAGAATCTGTAGGAAGTGCTTGAAGAATCTGACTCCTCAAGTCCACACTAAGAGTCATAGATGATACCACATGTCTCCTGTGACTCAAAGCATCCGCCACCACATTCTCCTTACCTTGAATGTACTTAACCTCAAAATCATACTCGCAAAGAAATTCCATCCATCGCCTCTGGCTATTATTCAAATTAGGCTGAGTAAAAATGTACTGAAGACTACAATGATCGCTATGTAGCTCAAATTTGTGCCCCAACAAGAAGTGTCTCCACCTTGTCAAAGCATGAACTACTGCTGCTAACTCAAGATCATGCATAGGATAATTTAACTCATGATCCTTGAGCTTGCGTGATTCATACATAATCACTCATCAATTTTGCATCAACACTGCCCCAATCCCTTCAAGAGAAGCATCTGTACACACCATGAAATCACCTTCTGGATCAGGTACAGCTAAAATCAGTGCACTGGTCAAAAGACCCTTGAGCTTCTGAAAAGCTTCCTCACATTTCTCTATCCATACGAACTTCTTTCCTTTCCTCTAAAGAGATGTGATAGGATGTGCTATCCTAGAGAAGTTTTGAACAAATCTGTGATAATAACCAGCTAAACCCATGAAACTATGAATCTCTGACACATTAGTTGGTGTAGGCCAATCTATTATCGCCTAAATCTTTGCAGGATCCGGTGAAATACCATCACCTAAAATGACATGCCCTAAATATTGAATCTCTAATTTGAAGAATTCACACTTAGCTGCATTGGCATAAAGTTGATTGTCTCTCAAACACTGCAATACCAACCGTAGGTGTTCCTCATGCTCCTTCTGAGTCTTAGAATATATCAATATGTCATCAAGGAACACAAGTACAAACCTATCCAAACAAGATCGAAACACACCATTCATCAAACTCATAAAAATTGATGGAGCATTAGTCAACCCAAAAGGTACCACTGTGAACTCATAATGCCCATAGCGTGTTCGAAAAGCGATCTTGTGAATATCAGCCTCCTTGATGTGAAGCTGGTGGTATCTTGACTTAAGGTCAATCTTGGAGAATACTGTAGCTCCCTTGATCTAATCAAATAAGTCATCAATCCTAGGCAGAGGATACCTGTTCTTAATAGTCACCTTATTCAACTATTTGTAGTCAATACAAAGGCACAAAGAACTATCTTTCTTCTTCACCAAGAGCACTGGAGCTCCCCATGGTGATACACTAGGTCAAATGCTCCCTTTGGCTAGAAGTTCCTCTAGCTGAAGACATAGCTCACCCAATTCCTGTGTAGTCATGCGATAAGGAGCTTTAGAGATAGGCTCTGCTCTTAGAATCAAATCAATACTAAAGTCAATGTCTCTCTTTGGAGGCATGCTCAGAATCTCACTAGGAAAGACATCTGCGTACTCTTGTAAAATTGGGTGATCTAAAGTCTTCCTCATGTGATCTTCCTCATCAAGATCATTACCATAATAGAAAATATCTGACATCCCTTATGGAAACTTTGCTTCAGTTGCATAGCAAAAATCATCTGCAAAGATATAGGCCTTAGTATCCCAACTATCTTCACTTCATTCCCTTGGTCATCTTGGCACATAATAATCTTCTTCCTGCAATCTATACTGGTTCTATGAGATCCAAGCCAGTCCATGCCTAAAACTACGTCATAGGAACCAAGGGGTATGACTCGAAGATCCACTGCAGTAACAAAGCTTCCTAAGCTAAGCCCACACTTATGAACTACAGAATCTCTGGAGACCTTAATACTTGAGGCTAGTTCCACTTGCCAACCATGATCTTGCTTCACTGCATCTAGCTTACACTTAGAAATTATAGATGGTGAAATAAATGAATCTGTAGCTCCTGAATCAAACAATACTGAAAGAGATATACCTTGAATAGCACCTGTGGTCTCAACCACTGTTCCCTGATGATCTGCCTAATGGTGATCTACTGCTGCAAAAACTCTATGAGTTCTACCTGCATCACCAACTATAGGCTCTGAAATTGTAGGCCTAGGTCCTAAAAATTGAGGTGCTCATTGTGGACACTGAGCTGCATAATGTCCAATCTGACCACATGAAAAACATTTTGTATTTCTGCCAGATCCTCTACCCATAGGTGGTACATTTGATTGCTGACGATTGTTCCTGCTAACAAAAGACTGGCTACTCTGAGCTGGCTGATTGGGCTGATTTAGCTTATTGCATTGAGCATTGTAGTTGTTCTTGGAATTAGAACCTTTGCCACCACCTTGAGCCTGAGAATTTGATCCCTTCTGTTGATGTGTCTGCTGAGACTGCTGCTGATATTGTTTCCCCTTAGAGAAAGAAGACTTCTTGTTACCACCTGAATTATAGTTGCCTTTAGATCCTAATGTTTCTAGCACTCCTACAAAACCTCCTTGGCCAAGGTTGACACTTTTCTCAACAAGGATAGCTCGACGTACTGCATCCTTGAGGGTTTTTGGCTCAAATACCTTGACACCCCCAATTATACGATTGTTCAAACCCCTAATAAAGTGTTGTGTCAACTGAGCTGAATTTTCACTGAACCCTAAAAAAGACATGAGCTCATAAAACTTGTGTTCATACTTATTCATTGACATAGTGTACTATCTAAGATTATGAAATTCATCTACCCTTTGCTGTTTCCATTCCTCTGGTAGGAATCGTTCATGAAAATTCTCTAAGAATAGTTCCCACGTGACACTGTTCATATCGATTCCCAGCTTCTTCTCCTCAATTGTCCACCAAGTGGCCCCAAAATTTTCCAAATTAGTGATCACAAATCTTTCCTTAACATTGCTGTCAAACTCCTACATGGAAAATATCCTGTCAAGGGAAATAAGCCACTGTTCGGCCACATAACCAGAACCTTTCCCATTGAAAGGCCTGACCTTGGATCTTGAAAGATCCTTCATCTGAGTGGACAAAATGGACCTCTGACTATCCTTCTAAGGACTCCTAGATCTGGGTCTATGCTCTTGTTCTGTCTGGTGTACTTTGGCCTGTTCTTGAATAGGAGGTAGACGTTCCAGAATAGTCTGCATCATCTGTCTCAAACCAACCTCTTCAAACTCAGCTTGGTCCTCTCTATGGCTCTCTTCCTGCTGCCTACTAGTGTGCTTTTCTTTTCTCTCTACATGAATAGATCCCTCATGGGTAGACTCATGGACACTGATAGCTCTGTCATGGTAATGCCCTGCCAAGGGATCCAAAGAATTAACCTAGAATTTCACTAAGTTTGGTAGCATTTTTTTTTTTAAAACATGAAAGTAAATACCACATATAACTTATGCACTATAACAGAAGCAATAGCAATGTCCATCTAAAAGTAAACATAACATACATAACATATTACATTCTTTAAGGATCCCTTAACGTTGAATTACATCTAAACCAACTAACATACATGAATCCATCTAGTACAAAATCCACATGAAATAATAATGATAAGTCCAATGTTTATACATTACATTTCAAATGCTCAATCATCCACTATACATGTCATAGGGTATGAAAAGCTTAAAAGAATATACATATGTAGAATAAGGTACATCATCCTATTCTAATCCATGATACATCAAAGTAATGATAGTCACATGATACATCATCATAGAAGATACAAACATCCATCATAAAGATCAAACATAATAAACTAAGTGCACAGTTCCTCCCAACCATTAATAGCATCATAAGACCATCGTGGGCCCTAGCCATCCCTCCGTGCGTAACATTCCAAATCATCTAAGAGATCATCAGTATTAACATAGTAGGAATGTCACTCCTATCATATACTACACCATATGTAAAAAGTAATATAACATGTAAATAAAAGCATAAGATAACATCATCCAACATATGCTAATCATCAATGAAAGGATACATATCCACCATCACGAAGGATGCATCAGCCACAATGTCTCAATAAATTTCAAATGATAAGAGTGGAAAAACACTACCACCCGACCACGTGGTACCTAAGTGGTCCACTCCCACCGTGCTGAGGAGATAATCTCAAGTCCCAAACAAGCTATCCAAAACACATAACACAAATTTCCATAAGTCCAGGAATCCTAAAAGTATACTAACTCAAAGGTTCCAAACACAAAAACTGACATCTAATCCCAGAGGCACACAATGACATGTAGGAACCTACTATGCAAGCAAGAAAGTGTCATCGCATTTATCATGTACAAGTTACCCTAGCAGTTAGCTAAACTCCACGAGTCCATACTGATCTCATGCGCCCACTAGTATCCTCTCATACTGACGAGGCATACTATGGAATGCAAGGTCGCAACCATGCATTCTCTCTACTACCATCCTAGTCTATACAAGCACTCAAGGCATGGGTGAGAACCAAAACACTTATCTTTTTAGGTTCATTCAGTTAGTATTAGGTGTGAATGTTTTCACTTATTAATCCAACTTACAATGAGTTACCCTGGCAGCCTCTTAGGGCCCCGACCCCCATTGCAAGCCACTTCCGGACACTCCATGAAGATATCCTACCCTAAGCTCATGGAATCATAAATCTCAAAATCACAAAAGATAATCCATAATAAAATCATCAAATATGCATAAAAGCATCAAATCTCCATGAGCAAGCATCCATAGAAAATCATGATTACAATAGCTCTCTATTGGCAATTGAAGTATCACTGATAATCAAAAGTATCCAATGGTTCTCAATAACCAAAATATATCCCAATCATATTGGTCGAAGACTCCAAAATGGTTGAGTCAAACATGTCACAACATGACATCATCAAGAATAAATCCACATTATAGTCCCATCATGGCGACTAGAAAATAACCAAGGATAACTGATCGATGAACCAAAAATGGTTAAGTCAAGTGTCTCATACATAATAATCTCAACTATAACAATTATTAAATACAAACATTATATAGAGCATTCCATCACATAACCATGGTTGGGTTTATAAAGATCGAGATCTGAACATCATCATGACATCACAATCACATAACACCCAAGCCTCTGGTAGATGTCCTATAACTAGTCAACACTAGTCAACCCAAAACCCAAAACAATAGCATAAAGAATACACAATGCAAACACATGTTTTGGTTTTGCTAAATTTACAAACTTGAATTTAGATGCAGAGGTCTCAGTTTATGTTTCGAAGTTTGGAGAATGAATGGAGGACCATTTTGTACAATTTTCCTAACACATGTATTGTTTTGGATGGATAAAAGTTTTCCTTTATAAGTCTAAAATCCATCCTCCAATTATAATATTTGTTTGAAAACGTCCCCCACCAAACTACCAATTAAACTTCATATACTTTATTTAATAATTTAAAATAATTAAATCTTAATAGTTGAAAATTATTAAAGAGTTCACCATTATAAAAATTAGCCTTTAATATAAATCATTTATTAAATAATAATAATTTAAATTTATTAATAACATATTTACATATTGCATATATACATACATACACACACACACACACACACACACACACACACACACACACATATATATATATATATATATATATATATATATATATATATATATATATATATATATATATATATATACATATATATATATATATATACATATATATACATATATATATATATACATACATATATATATACATACATATATAAATATATAAATTATTATTATTATTACGTTTTAATAAAACAGAATCAAATTATAACAACTTCGATTGATATCATAAATTTTTTTATCACATAACTATTAAAACATATGCCTTTGACTTCATATGATAATATCATAACATATAACGTTACCATTGATAACATTATATGTTACAACATTACCAATGAACCCAAATTTTCCATTGTGTAACATTGTTTGCAACTTGTAAATCACATCGCGGCGCATATTATATCATTTGGCACCATTTTTATAAAAAAAATGAATATGCCTACTCCCTTCGCCGTGGAGCCATGAGCACTCTGTACTCTGCTGTCGTAGAGTACTGTGGCGACAACGAGTACGGAGTACCCCTGTCGTCGCAGTACCTGCGATGGCAGGTACTTTGCCAGCCCGCAGGGATAGTGGGTGCGAATTTTTCCACTTGTCTAAAACTTTTAAACATTTGGCGCATGGTTTAATTTTGAATTTCATTAAACATCATGTTACTGTGACATGACAACGATGTTTTTTTTTATAAAAAAAAATACATATATATAAATATATGTATGTATATATATATACTTATGTATGTATATATATATATATATATATATATATATATATATATATATATATATATATATATATATATATATATAATTTAAGAGTATGCAGATTTAAACACAAAAGTATATTTTTAATATAAGGCATATATATATATATATAGTTTGAAGGGCTTCCAATCTATTAAATATTTGTTCTCCAAATTAACCCAATAACTTTCTAATGGATTTGGCCACAATTTAAACCCTAGCGTCGTATTCTGTTCCGATCTATGCATATAAAGTTTCTCAAATAAATTTTAACTACCCATATTGAGAATGCATACAATTAAAATAGGAAAAAAATCCTCAAAAGACATATGGAAGACACGAAGAAGACAGGGAATGCAAGATGCGAAAATAGCATAAGTAAAATGATAAGAATCTATCCTGATTCTGATGCTAATTCGCTCTTCCTCAGAAAACCCGCAGAGAAAGCTCCTCCCTTCTTCAGAGTTCCCGAGTCCTCCAATGCTCCAAATGCTCTCCATGCTATGTCTAAGCTTCTAGGAATGCCTGAATAGAAAGAGCTCTTAGAAAACACCTAGAATGTCTCTAGAACAGCTAGAAGGTGTCACCAACTAAGCATGTGTCTTTTCCAGCCTTCTAGATGAGTCATAATGTTGTAGACTCCATGTGCTTAATTGATGCACTAACCCCCATGTTGTTGACATATGAGAAATAGAAAGGTGCGTTAACTCCTAGGCAAGCTTATAACTCCAATTTACTTTTTATACAATTTCTATTTAAATTTTAATAACTTTCATTTTAATTTTTATAACTTTTATTATTATTATTTATTTATTACTTTATTATTATTTTATTATTATTAATTTTAATTTCTAATTATCTTTTATTTAATTCTTTTTCCTCAATTAATTCTCATTTAATTAATTATAATCACAACATCAAATATCATGATATTTTATATTAATTTTCTCAAATAATTAATTAATTAATTAAATCTGTTTATTAGGAATTAATTAATAGAAAATTCACCATAGACCTCCAAGATAAAATATGAAAACCCATCATAGAGCAATTCACACAAAATTAGTCTAAAGGGTTAAAAATCACGAATTATGTCATCCGACACATTCGGTGGGTAAAATATCCAAATACTTGTCCTACCTCATTAGGACAAATGGTTTAAGGGTTTGGGATTTGAACTTGAGAATTTATCTCCCTTCTCTTATCATTGAGATAGTATAATAGGATACGCTCATCCTGGCAATTTAGGGAAGTCGATACCCGGTACCTGCAACCTGCAGAAAACCATGCATGTACATACAATATATATAATGCTAAGCTAAATAGGCAATGGCAGGAAGTGGTGCATCGTGTAGATCCCGACTAGCAAATGACTACGACTCCCTTCCTTAACCATATCAGAAATGCCATACAATAAGAAAACACGCACACCATACACATGCAAGTATGGGGTAAGTATCCATAATAAAGCACATGAAATAATAAACCATTTAACTAATCATCAACAATAACTGAAAGTAATGTAATGATCATCATGCATACATGAAATGTAAAGTCTGAATGATCTCATCATATAACCACTGAATCCATAACATAATGTCTAATAGTCTCAAAACAATACCACTAATTCATCAACATAAAACTAGTCTATCATAGTCTGATAATAACAACAACAATGTCCAGAAAAGATGTGAACGAGGGTAGGCACTACATGTATGTGTACATATTGCTTCCAAATTGTTACTTTGATGTTGTTTAAAGTTTTTTTTTTTTTTTTTTAAATAGTTAAGTAAACTTTGTAACATATTATATTTATTTGTTTTGGGTTCCCAAGTGGGGCATTACATCTAGTATCAAATCCTGAGTTTCAACACTGGGAACTCTGGGCATATTGTGTGCCAAGAGTTAACAAGTCGTTAATCTTGCAACATGATTTAAACAATAAACATTTATCAACATCAAACTTGAACCTAAATAGTTTGAACAAAAAAAATAGAAGCAATGGAACTTTTGAACATGAAATTTAGAAATTCATAACATTTATGTTCTTGACTATTTATTTATTTCTATGCGTTATAACTTTTATGTTTAATGATGGATTTAGAGATGTTGATTTTTTGTTTGGAGTGTTTTAGGAGATCTATTTGAGTATTTGCTAATAAGATGAATGTTGGATCAATATAGTTTTTGGTTTATTATTGGACCAAAATCATATCGCTCTAAGTGACTAAAAGCATATACATAGTTAAGTTATTTGTATTAGTTTCTTAAATGATCATTTTGTCTAATATTGTAGATAGTATTAACTGACTTTTATTTACCCTAGTCATTGTAGTAGGCTTCTAGGAGTAAGCCTAATTCTAGGGGGTGGGTATAATGCCCACCCATAGTTTGCTATTTTGTTATATTTACCAGACTCTTTTATGTCCATTTCATGCATGTGTTAGTTTCAAGGATAAGTGGTTTATAATTATGATATTATTTCATGACTTGGATTACATGTATATATCAGTAAATAATTACTTAGTTGATTATATTTCACATGTTGATTGATGATTATGATAACTAGCGTGCATTAATGAAGCTTTAATGGTTCTTTGTTAGTAAATGACATTGCTCTCATGATGATATCAAATGATGAGTATTTAATATTCACAATGATAATTTTTCCATGTTTGAATATGTGATTATTTGTACCCAAGACTTATTATAGTACTTACCCCATACTTGCATGTGTATGGTGTGTGTGTTTTTTTTACTTTTACGTCTGATGTGTTTGATCTGGTTAAGGGAGGGAGTTGTAGTTACCTATTAATCAGGATCTACATGATGTTCCACTCCCCATCATTTTCTGTTTAGCTTAGATATATACCCATGTACATGCTTGTCTTTTATATAGGTTTGAAGGTACTGAACATTGACTTCCTTGAATTTCCTAGATGAGCCTACCCTATCACAACCACTCAATGGTAAGAATTGAGAGATAATGTTTAGATCCAATCCTAGCCATAGCCTTATTACTTGTCTTGAGAAGGAGGACATGTATTTGACTTTCCACCCTTTTTAAATCCATGAGTTTACATTTGTCTGTGTTGTTTGATTTTGAGTTTTGGTTTGTTTTGGTAATGTTACTTTTGCGTGGATTTGGCTATGTGATTTATTTAGTAAATGATTTTAATTATAGTATTTGGTTAAATCATATAATATTGAGAATTATTATTTGATTAAAAAGAAAATAATAAAATATGAGAATATTTAATTAATAAAAAACTAATTAAATATGTGCTTCAGTCTTAAAAGATTTAATTTAAAAGTCTAATTTAAGAAGTTGGACAAAATGAGAATTAAAATATTAAAAGATTAAGATTTAATATTTTTTTATTATAATGATTTGATTAATAATATAATTAAATTGGAGTTGCATTTGAATAATGAGCTTTAATTATTATTATTAATTTAAATAATAGACTATGCCTTAAATAGTGTTTACAGTAATTAATAAAGTGGAGGGAAATAAAATTAAAAAATTATTTTAATTTAAAAATTGTCTAAGTGTTCATGAAAGGATTAAATAATAAAAAATTTATTTTAAGGTGTGGCTTTTGCATGTTCAAAAATCAGAAACCTTAGTTAGAGTTAAACTCTTTATTAAGAAATTCAAGCTCATTTCCACACACATAGGTTTTGGGAGCAAAAATTTAGAATTGGATCAAAAGAATTGTTGAAAGTTTCAGAGTGTTTGGATTTGCATGCATTCACAGATTGTCTCAAATTTTAGCTATGGTTTTGAGGTAGGGTTTGAAAACTCAATGTAGAATTTTATTGAAAGATTTGTCTACATAGTATCTTCTTACCATTTGGGTCACCCTCGAATGGATAGATGTTGGATGCTCATTGATATTGTTGTACAATTATCATTCTTATTCTTATCTTGGAGACTCCTATTCATTTGATGTATTTATATTTCATGTGTTTTGAGATCCTACGAGATATTGTATTTTATATTGATGTACTTGTATCTATTGTCACATACCCTGTGACATATGTAGTGGATGTTATTCATTAGATGTATTGTGTTAGATGTATTTATGATTTTTCTTATGAGATGATGTATATGTTATTTTTTAATGATCATGAACATGTACTTGAGACTTAAACTAATTATTATAAACTTCTTAAATGTGACTCAACATGAATGAACCCTTGAGGAATGAAAATTGTATTTATACTTGCTTATGTGTATGTGTATATTGATTCTGCATTGTTACATTGATGTCTTTAAACTTTTTCTTAAAAATAGTTCAATAAACTTTGTAACATATTATATTTATTTCATTTGGATTCCCAAGTAGGGCATTACATCACCTCTTTCAATAGTATGAAAAAATGTACAGTAATAATGATGAGCTATATTTAACCATGTTTCATGCTAAGAACCTTTAGACATGTCAACTAAGTTGCAATATGTCTTTTATTTAGAGAATATATTATTCACAATTACAAATTTTAAGCATGTGAAGTGAACTAACATATGTTAATTGTGGTTTACATTTGATTGCAATTATTTTTTACAAAATTAAAGAATGTATGTTAAATAGTAGGCTATATTTGACCATTGTCAAATCTCATATTCTAGATCCCCATAATCATATGAAAATCGTCCATCTACATTATTTTCCAATGTCAACTTCCTTTTCTTGTTGACTGGATGTAAATTCCATCATCTAAAAATAATGTTTGTATTGTTTATGATGGATACAACTAAGAAGTATTCAAGGCAAATGGTTAAGTCCTTAAGAAATTGATGTATTGGATTGGTCGTTGTTTCTCATGGACACATGTTATTTTTTATTTTTGATGAAAAATATACTTAAATATAGATCTCTCATTGTCTATTTCTCTCTCCCCATTTATCTCTCACTTGATTGGCCTAATTATCTAATTTTTATACATCCCTTTACATATTTTTGTTTTTTTTTAATGTTGTCACTCTTTCTATACCTTCATGTATCTATCTTGATCTTTGTCTCTATATTTCTCTAGCTAAGTTTCTATCCCACTCCTATCTTTTACTCTATCTCTCTAATGTATATTCTTCTCTCTCAATATTTATATATTATTTTCTTTATCTTTGTTTCTCTTCACCACTCTCTTTGTTTTATTCTATTCTTTTTATTGATCTCTCTCTCTCTCTCTCTCTCTCTCACACACACACACACACACACACACACACACACACATACATAATAGGTATATAAATCTTGTCACTTATCTTAATATATATCTCTATCTCCCCCTCTCATCTTACTATCTCTATGTCTCCATATTCTTTCCCCCATCTCTTTCTTTATTTCTATCCCTACCTTGTTATCTCTCAATCACTCTCTACCCCTATATATCACCTCCTCTCTCCCTCTCTTATTCTATCCATTTTATATTTTTATATCCTCCATCTCCACTCTCTCCCTCTCCTTTCCATATCCCTCATAGTGCCCTTGGAAATTATCATTTTGAAAAAAATTAAAGCAATAATGAACCTATGCACATTTGCATAAACTATAATGGGTAAAATTACAAATCCGTGTCACTATTTATGAAAGCAAAACCTATTTTGGTCAAATCTCATTTCTCTATCAGAAATCTTTTTTTTTCAAAAACAAAAAATACCCTTTTATAGATCTCAGATTCAATATCATCATTATATAAATTTTTGAGTGTTTTGATTAGTTATAATATGTTATAATCTCAAAATATTATAAGTCAATATTTCAACCTTTCAGAAGATGCTCCCTCAAAAAAGGAAAAAAATAGTAAATCAGATCAAAAAAATAAAAAAATTATATTTATCTCTAGAGGAGAGAATCCTCTTCACGAATATGTAATTTTTTTTCAAGAAGGTATAGATTTGATAGGGAAGTTTTGACGAGAGGAAAAAACTGTTGGATTCTGATAAGGTCAAACTTGAGTACTTATAACAAAGAAAATATACATAAAAAATAATTATTTCTTTTTTTCTTCAATAGATATACATGTCATCTATAAGATATTTTCAAATCAAAAAAAAAAAAAGATGATTTTCATATACTTGTCTGACGGGAACTACACCCAATATTTTTTACAGTTAAAAAAGGGACTTCAAAATAAAATAAAATGAATAAATTCTTACTCAAAAAAAATTATAAAAATTATAGGCATTAAATTCATCCAATTCTACACATTTCATCAATTTACATCATCTTCATATATTAAACACAAATACCATTTTTTTTGTCATTAATATTGAATTGTCACATTCTGATATCTCATTTCTTTATAAAAGGTGACACATGTTTGTTTACAAATTTTTCAATATACGATACAAGATGAACACCCACACATAGGCTCATAAACATTATGGACAAATATGCATTTTAGAACTTCAGACATAAGATGTTTTACATTAAATAAGATAAATAGTTTTCATATACAAAATTCCACATTTTCTATATCAATCTTAATCATATATTGCCTATGCATTTATACTTTGATTTTATACCAAAAAATTGTAATAACTATTTTCTTTTAAAAATATTGCTTAAATATTATAAAAATATAAAATAAATGTAAATCTAAAATAAATATTAAATTTTTACAATAATTTATAAATCCTAGACTACTCATTCCTTCTCATCCTACTATTGAAAATAATTATTCAATTGTATGTTGTCTTTGAAGTTATAGAAAATGTCATGTCTTTATCAAGTAGTCGATGATAGCCAAGCTCACTCGAGCATTGAAGGCAATTTGGACATGTATGTTGAGCATTTAGTTATAACCATGTTCAAAGATAGTGTTGACCGAGTTTAGTCGATTAACAAAGGGAAGTCAACATGAAGACAGTATTGACTAAGTTGGGTCAGTTAACATTAGAAATCTTGTGCTAACAGAGTTGGGTTGGTCAATGAAGGGATATTTTGTGTTGACCAAGTACTCAATTATATATTATTCGACTATCAGTTTGATAAATTTATTGGTTAATACAAGCTAACTTAAGGGATGAAAATTGTTTGATTAAAAGAGTATTCAAGCTGACTTGACTAGGTGAATTATATATATGAAAGGTCAAGTAGAGGATTGAAATGTGGAATTGAAGAAGATGAATTAAGGAAGAAAATTTGAAGGATAGAGCATTCAAGTGGACCAAGCTACAAAGAACATTTTGATCAAGGAGGATCAAGTAATCAAGGTAGAAATGAGATTTGAATCAGAAAAATCACTTGCATCAATAATCAGGTAAAGTCATTATTACTCTCTAATAATTGTAGTAGTGTGTAGTGCCTACCCCTAGTCTACATTTTCGAGCTACCTTTCTGATATCATTGCCAAACTCTTTTAGGCCAATTTATGTTTGATGATTAGTATTATTATTTTAGATATTATCAAATGTTGTTCTACACTCAGTTTATTATATGATGAGATTACTTGGTACTCTATATTTCATGCATGTATGATGATTATTCAATGGTTTCAGTTATCGATGATGATTAGTTAGATGGTTTATTATTCCATGTGCTTCTTATGGATACTTACCCCATATTGCATGTGTATGGTGTGCGTGTTGTTTTATTTATGTATGGTGTTTCTAATGTGGTTAAGGAAGAGAGTCGTAGTCACCTACTAGTCGAGATCTACACGATGCACCACTTCCTGCCATTGTCTGTTTAGCTTAGAATATTGTGTATGTACATGCGTGAATTTTATGCAAGTTGCAGGTACCGGGTATCGACTTCCCTGAATTGTCAGGATGAGCGTACCCTATCGCACTGTCTCAATGGTAAGAGAGGGGAGATAAACTCTTAAGTCCAATTCCTAAACCCTTTAGCCAATTGTCCTAATTGATAATTAGGACAAGTATCTGAGTTAAGTACCCTCTGAATGCATCAAATGATGTAATTTCAGAATTATAACCTTTTTGTTTTGATTTAGTATATGCTTTTCTATGTAGGGTTTTCGTATGTTGTTATATGAGTCCTTGATGTGTTTTCTATTAAATTAAGTCTAATTAAAAAGATTAATTACTGATTTAATTTAATAGAGAATTATTATGATATCTTTAATATTTAATTAATTGAGAAATTAATTAAATAAAAGAATTAAATTTGGAGATTAAAGTTCAAGATAAATTTAGAACAGGATAATATTTATTTAATTTAATAATAATATATTTGGAGTAAATTTTTAAATAAATGCTAAATATTATTGTTATTTAAATTAATTAAATATGTTATCAATTGAGTTCTAAAATAAATTAAAAGTTGAAAGATATTAAATTATTAAGAATTCTAGATCGCATGATCTAAGCATGAGTTTAAATATGAGAATTAAATTAAAAGATTAAATTATAAAAATTAATAATGTTATTTTAATTTCTTAAAAGTGCACATAAGATTAAAGTAATAAATTAATTTAAAATAGAAGTCAAGTAGAATATTAAATAAAGTTATTTAATAAATCAACTTAATGTGTATGAAAGTTGAATGCAAAAGAATAAGAAAAGATAATAAAGGTTAATTTGGAGTTAATTGAGTTGTGCAAAGAGTCTTCTTGGGTAAACGCACAATTAGTGCCCTGATTTGAGGAGAAATTGCTTATAACAACTTTGGGGGTTCATTTTTGATGTATGAAGTTGGACGGGAATTTTCGGGGAGACAACTTTTGGAAGCGAATTTCAGAAGGCGAATACCAAAGAAAGATTTTCGGAAGAAGATTATTGAGAGGAGCGAATTCTCTTACAGTTCCTGGAGATTGCATATTAGCATCAGGATCAGGTAGGGTCTTGTGTTTTTGATTATCGATTAATACGCAATTATCCTTTCCTGTCTTCTTCGTGTCTGGGGGTTGTAAATTTGAAATTCTCTGTGAGGAATACTTAAACATTACGATATTGGAATTTATCAGATGCTTGTTTATAAACTTCTGTATACATGAGATTTAAATGGGAAGGGTTGAATCTAATACCGAAATTCTAGATTAGAAGTTTGGATGGTTGACTTTATTTCTATACCAATATATTAAAAAAAAAAGAGAGGCAATTCTTTAATATATATTTATACGTTTATATATATTAAAGAGGATTTGAATTAGTATATTTATAAATCTATATATTTATATATGCATATTTATATTTAAACAAAATTAAATTTCAATAAAAAAAAATATTATATAAAACAAAACAAAATTGTTTTTAGTGGGGGGGAGGGAATCACCCCGTACCCACCCCCACTGTCGGCGGGCCAACAGTACCTGCATCGTAGGTACTGTGATGACAGGTACAGAGTACCTGCCACCGCAGGCCCTGTGACCGCAGGCCTGCGGCAGACCGCAGAGGTCTCTTCAGCCGACGGGCTATAAACGTATGTTTAAATATGCTTTTTTTTGGGTTTTTTTTTTATATAATTTTTATAATTTATAAAAAAAAAATTTATTATTATTTAAAAATTTTAATTAATAAATTTTTAATATATATATATATATATATTTTTAATTAATAAAGATTTTAATTTTTATTAATATTTAATAATTAAATAATAATGCATTTAACATAGTTTGTAAATATTAATTTATTAATAATTTTGGTTAAATATTAATAAATTAACAATTAATGGATAGATTAAAATAAGTAAATAGATCAAATGATTATTGATTAATTTAATTAAAATTATTTAATTAAAGTTAATTAATAATGAATATTATCTGATTAAATAGTAGATTTGGAAGATTGACTTAATGGAAGTTATTATAGAAATGGGTTAATCGTAAGGGGTAGATATGAAAACTTTGTTACTTGAAATTTGACATTAAACTGAAACATAAACCTTACCTTAACTCAATAATATACTTTCAAATCCAATCTCTGAGACTTTGATGTTGTCTTTGTGCTTTGAATGTTATGGGGTTGGTTTAGCGTTGACCCATTTAGGTTGTTACTAGAGGCTCGGGGTTGTGAATGTGATGTCATGATGATTTGGTCTCGATCTTTCTTAACCCGACCATGGTAATGTGATGAGGTGCTCTATGACATGATTATGTTTACTGTTTGTTATTGCTTTCCAGTTTCCTTGTGTGAAGCTGAGGTGCATGTATTTAAGATACCTAACTTAACCATTTTTGAGTCTTGATCAGTTATTTTTTATAACCATTTTTGAGTCTCGATCAGTTATACTTGGATTGCTTTTCAGTCGCTTGAAAGGACTGAAGTGTTTGTTATGTTCTTGATGATGTCATGTGTTGACTTGACCATTTTGGAGTCTTTGATCAGTATTGTAATTTACTATTGGGATACTTTCTGGTTGCTCATTGGAGAACCATTGGATTTTGTGACTTATCATTGATTGCCTTCAGTTGCTGATAGAAAACTGTCGTGATCATATGATTACTATTTGATATTATCTGTTGCTCATGAAGAACTGATATAATTTTGTGACTTATCCTTTTATGATGTCTTTTCAGTTGCTTGTATAGGACTGATGTGGTTTTATTATGATTCTTTGATTTATGATTTCATGAGCCTAGGGTAGGTTATCTATGTGTAGAGTCAGGAAGTGGCTTGCAATGGGGGTCGGAGCCCTAAGAGGCTGCCTTGAGAAACCCATTGTAAGTCATTTTTAATAAGTGAAAACATTTACACTAAATGAGAGAAAATGAACCTAACAAGATAATTGTATGTTCTCTCCCATGCCTTGAGTGCTAGTACAGACTAGGATGGGGTAGAGAGAATACTTGGTTATGACCTTGCATTCCATAGTAGGCCTCATCAGTACGAGAGGATACTAGTGGCCACAGGATCAGTAGGGACCCGGGATTCCTAAGGGATTGCTCGGGTAACTTCTACATGACTTTTGCGATGACACTTTCCTGCTTGCATATTAGGTTTCCTAGGTGTCTTGTGGTACCTCTGGGATTTAGATGTCGATCTTTTTAGGAACCCTTGAGTTAGCATACTTATAGGATTTCCTGGACTTAGAGAGTATTTATGATTATAGGTTTTGTTATCCTATTTGGGACTTGAGACTATCTCCTCAGCGCGGTGGGAGTGGACCATTTAGGTTCCACGCGGTCGGGTGGTAGTGCTTTTACTCTTACCATTGAGATCCATTCCGTGGTCACCATGGCTGGAGTTTTCGTGATTGGCATTTACCTTCACTATATTCTTGGATTATTATGATGGATGGTTAGATTTTATGATAGATGTTTTATCATTATGGAAGTATTGATGTATCATGTATGGTGGATGATTTTATTTATTTTGCTGTACTTTGTATCATGGATTTGAGGATGATGTATCTTTATCTTTACATATGTATATTCTTTTAAGCCTTTCATACCCTGTGACATGTACAGTGGATGATTGAGCATTCCGAATTAATTTGCTGAGAGGCATTCGGAACAAATGTATATTATGGACATGGGACTTTCTGATTATTCTTTCATATGTATGTGATAGTTGTTAGACTTAGATTTAATTAAATTTAAACGTGACTCAACGTCTTGGGATCTTTAAGAAATGTAACTTGCAATGTATGTTTGTCGATGATTACATGTTATTGCTTCCGCTACTATGTGTTTGATGTGTATGTTATACTTTCTTACTTTAAAAATAAAAAAAATGTTTAGCAAACTTAGTGAAACTTTAGGTTAATTCTTTTGGATCCCTTGGTGGGGCGTTACATAGTGAATCAAATGTCCTAATAGAGTTAGCCTAATAGTTATTCAACAAATTATGATATTGCTATTAGGATTTAACTGTGTGATTTTTGAGTCAAACTCATTGACCCATGTTTCATGAGTAGTGATTCAACATGAATCCATCTCTAATGAGAATAAATGTAACACTAAGAACTCATTAGATCAAGGTAATGCTCACAAGGTGAATTAAATCCTCTAACAAGGTCACACCTAATAGTGTGTTTTGTAACCGTTAATAGGTTTGATCTTTATCAGGGATCACTTTAGAAGAGTGAAAAATAATAACTAGTTACAATTGGTGGTTTTCTCAAATTGGGTTTCCACGTTAAATCTTAGTGTCTCTTATGTTCATGTTATTTCCTTTATGTTTCTGCAACTAATTTAATAAAGGCTAATCACATTAATATCTCAAGATCTAATTATCTTTGTGCTAACTAAGTGACAGAAATATATTTAGTGTTAACCTAGTTACAATAGGATTTGGTTATATATATATTGTTGACATATTCAAAGGGACTTCAATTTTTTTTTGTAGTAACTGATTCACCCCTCCCCTCTTAGTCAAGTACAAAGTTGTGTCACCTTTTAGGTTGACTTATCAGAATGACTAAATTTGAGTAATTTATCTAAAAAATTAATTTTATTCAAATATATTATCTAGATAAATTTATTCTAGCTAAGTTATATACGATCTCACACTTTTCCAATTGGAAATGTCTATTAAATGCATGTTTTATACTAGTTTCAATCCAATTGCTAAAGAAATAAAATAATTTCAAAAAAGTGGCATTTTAGCATTCGGCTTCAGCTCCTACATCTAGCTTTGGCTTTTGCATCTAGCTTTATGGCAGTTGTGATTTATGGTTTCCTATGTCTGGCTTCTGCGTTTGGCTTTGGCTCCTGCATTTGGCTCCTGCGTCTGGCTTTTGTGTCTGACTTTGGCTCCCATGTCCAACTTTATGGTGGCTACTCTGGCTACCAGTCTTGCTACTATGACTTATGCTAATTTTTGGGCTAGGGCTTCTCCTATTCCTGGAGGGGATATTCGTTCCTGAGGAGCTATGGGTGGTTCAACCATTTCCTACACTAATGTGGCTGCCTATGAGGTTAGTATTGGTGGTCAAACTATGCATCCAGGGTTTCATGATATCATGCATTTGGGGCTTCGTGATATTATGTCAATTGTAGTATGTAACCCAAAAAGGCTTAATTTAAATTCTACTATAGTTGATAAGATCTCTACCCATATGGAAAATTTCTTGGACACTGTTGCTATCTTTCATTTTAAGGGTTTCTAGCCTTCTCTTTTGGATCTACATGCATGGATTTCCCGTGTTTGGGAGCTCTTCATCTTAGAGACTACCCAAATTTACCCTTTGGCAAGGGGTTTCTTTGTTGTGAAATTTGATTCTATTAAAGATAGAAATGCCATTTTCAGCTATAACTTCACTTGGGATGAGAAGTTTCCCTTGATGGCTAAAAGTTGGAACAAGGATCTCAACCTATTGACGAAATATTTTCATAAGCTCCCTTTGTGGGTTAGGTTGTGAAATCCCCCCCTTCACCTTTGGCAAGGTTTTGTCCTGAAGGAGGTGGGGAAAGCCCTGGGAGACTTCTTGATGCTTGATACGGCTACATCTAAAGTGTTTTGGACAATGTATTCTCGCATGTTGGTAGAGATGGACATTTCTAAGGGACTCCTCGAAATGATTTCGTTGGATTCTCCTATTGGTTCTTGGAATATTCACCTTGACTATGAGGGTATCCCCTTCCATTGCATGAAATGCCACTTGATTGGTCACTTGGCTGCTAGATTCTCTTCTAGTAAATCTAGACCAAAAATGTCCCCTTCTTGGTGGAAGTGGGTCTTGGATGACCACTACACATTCTAGAAGGTCCCTTCTATGGGGAATGGTGACTCTCTACATGATACTTTAGTGGTGGATTCTACTACTACCTCTGATAGTCTATCTTCTCTTAGCATCTTGATGAAGGATCCTCCTATGGCTCCTTCCATGGTGGTAACTAGTCCATCTCTAGACTATGTTGTCCCAGTTTCTAGTGTGGATTCTGCTACTATCTCTATCAGTCAGTCCTCTCCTTTGGCTCCTTCTATGGTGGTAGCTGGTCTATCTCTAGGTTTTTCTATCTTGGTTACTGGTTTGGACACTATTGGTGTCTCTGTTTGTTTGTCCACTCCTGGCATCTTGATGGTGGATTTGTTGTTGGCTCCTTCTGAAGCTAGTTTATCTTTGGATTCTACTATCCTATTTTCTAGTGTTTCCAAGGTGGTTCCTCCTGTGGTTCTGGGTGATGTTGTTCTGTTTGAGGCTTCTGCTATCACTTCCTCTTCTATGGCCTTTTCCCTAGCTTCAGGAGTTTTAGGATCTAGTTGTGATGGTGCTGATTTTTAGTCGCACAAGGTTGCTAGTTTTGTGGAGGATGGATGGACTACAGTAAAAGAAAAAAAGGTCAAGCCATTGAATCCCTCTTTTGATATGGCATTATGATACAAAAATAAGGGTTCAAAAGGGAAAGTTTGATATGGCTGTCCTTTTCTCCTAACTTTTGGCCTGTTGGTCTTTGTAGTGTCCCTTGGCTTTTTTGGCCTATAGTTCTTTATAGTGTGTCTCATCATGGGATTTTAGGAGCCTGGTCAAAACCTATTTTGGTGGATAAATAGTGTTCTATTTTATATGTGTTTCCACCTTGGTCACCTTTTGTTTGGTGACATGTTCATATAGGGTTTCAAGCACCCTTCAAAAACATGTTTAGGATTTCAAGTGCCTGTTCAAAACTTGTTTGTGTGGTTGATGAGTACTATGTTATCTACAATGCAACCCTGGTCACTGTGTCTTGTTGGCTGATCTATTTCACCTTAGGTCTATAATTTTGTTTGGTTTGAGCTTCTTTGAATATTTATTGATTTGTAAAAGGTTTCAGACTCCCTTCAAAACCTATTTTTCTCATTAAAAACAACTCTTACTATTTTTAATGATACTTTTGATAACATATAAACACCATTTATAGAGTTCAAAATCAAGAATATTCTCATATAGATTTTATAGTTTTTAAATTAGATATAGTATAGTGTAATTTAAAAACTCTATAAGCATGTATTTTAACACTAAAAATGATGCCGATTTTGAGAAAGAAAAAATATTAAATTATATCAATTTTTTTTAAAAATTATATGACATTCTAGAGGAGAAAGTCCTCTTATAGAATGTATAACTTTTCTCTAGGTTAGAATAGATTTGTTTTGAAAAATGTGGTGGGAGATGCAAACTATTGATTTTAGGTGAGTTGAAATTTGAATCATTATAAAGGAGAAAATATAGTTCTAAAGCCAATTTTTATTTTTTATTGTTCTAGCTATATATGTTATCTATAAAATAGTTCAAGATTAAAGGGGAAAAAATTATTTCCATATAGTTTTCTAGTAGGAACTAAATCCCTAATTTTCAAAAAATTTTAGCAGCTAAAATATTATCTGTAAAAATTAGGAAAATATATCAATTCTTATTCCAAATAATTATTAAAAATTATAATCCTAAACTTCATAAATTTCAACACATTTCATTAGTTTACTTCATTTTTTAATTAAAAATAATAATACTAATTTTATGTCATTGAAGGTCAACAACTATACTTTTGTTGGCCTTTTCCTTTACAAACGGGTGACACAGGTTTGTGCTTTTACCCTCATTTCCATTTCCAACACTTATTGTTTCAAATATAGGTATTCTCAAACCATTTCTTTTTCTAAGAATCAATTAAAGCAACCCATGAAATCCATATAAAAACTACCATGATAAGTACTAAATAGGTATCCCATGAAGATGAGATGGTATACAACTCTTTGTTAGGTGAATGTGAACTCTAAAATAAATTGAATGAAATTTACTCATACCTACAAGTTGAACTTCCTTCCTTGTTGTTATATTGTGGATTTTTGCACTGTAAATTTTGCGGTACAAAACCTATTAAGCATTCCCACCTATATTAAACAAAAAGGGGAAACGAGCCACTTGCTACCCATGTACACAATACTACCACATTAAACATTATCCCCCCCCCCTCCTCTCCAATTACAGCCCAAAAGAACCTGACACTCACACCCAAAATTGCCACAACAAATCACCATGAACACTGATAGCCATTCACTTTTTTTTCATTTTTTAGTTTTCTCAATTATTGATTGATCCATTTGTGCAAACAAAACTAGAATGGCTATTCAGGGTTCTTAGTGGTGGGTATTGGGCAAACATTTTAAAACAACACTTCTAGACTACCTCACACTCTACAAGTGTACTACAAAGAGCTCTGTAAATATGGGAAAGCTGAATGGTTAGCTTTAAGCTCTTGTCTCACCTATGAAGGAAACAAATTTTGACATACAAATTAGGAACTATAGGTGCACGAAGTTAACCTAGGTGACTTGAAAAAGGTTTTTCTCTATTGTTTCTAAATGTGTGTTGGATGAGGTGAATTGGCCACGAAACTCATTACTAAACTTGATGTCCTTTGAAATTCCTTTCAAGCCATTAAATGATCTCAACCATCAAATTCATCCCCTATCTCCACCACAAAGAACAAGTTTCCTGCAGCGGAAGGCATCCCATTATCTATACTTTTATAGTACAATGTAGATTCTTAAAATTGTTTTGTAGTTATGAGATTATTTGAGGTTGAACATTGTTCCTACATATACAATTCTTGTTTTTTTTTAAATTAATTTTTTATATTCATCGCATTCTTAGATAGGACATGGACTCAAGTTTTGCTAGAACTCTTGTTTTAAATCACTTCATTTGTTCGATGTTGACACTCTTTTCACCAAGGCGATTGGTAACTACAAATCAGATTATAATTTCAAATAAATGTAGGTCTGAATTGTGGTTCTTCATCTCAACCGAAAGTTATATTAGCATATAGTGTATGGATAGGGTGATCACTTAAGTGGAAAAAATGGAAATTCTCATGATCTCTATTGGTTTACATTTGCAACAAGAAAGCCTAGCTTGGCTTTTACCTTTTGAATTATTCTTCCCATTTGATGGTGACAGATCAGTTATTACAACTTGAAATGCAAAATTGAGTATCAACGACATGCATAGAATGTAGAGCACATTCTTTGAGTATGTCCTCTTGATGTAGGAGCATCCTAGGTGTAAGAGCAATCTTGTATCACCCAAAAATACTTTATTTTTAGTCTTTTCTATTTTAATAAGGACTAGTAGATAGGGTGGTTACTATTTATCGAAACTTGCTATTTTCAGTAAGTTTCTCATACTAGCACATAATGTTTTCATTTTCTATATGAAGGTTCATTTTGGAATTATGAGCCTGCCATAAAATTCTCATTGCTCCAACTTAAGTATTGGAGAAGTTATTGTGGATTTTCAGTGGAAAATTTTGAAAAAAAATCTTTAGGGTCACCATTGGAGGCCTTAAGTACTCGTATGAGGTTAGAAAACTTGACAAAAGGGTGCTTGTGCCATTCTGAGCTTGTAGATCAAGAGTTATCATTTCTGAAAAGTGGTTATAATAGCCAATTGAAGCAATGGTTCAAGAGCATGGCCTTCTAAAGTTGAGCTACCAACATTTCTAAAATAATTTGTCAAAGATGTATTTAGCCAACTCTGTATGTATTGTTAGGGTTTTTTGGCCCTAGGTATTAAGTTTGAGCATCTAGAACCTTCCCAGGTGACATAAAATTGCCTATTTAAGAAAGGCCCGAACATTGTCTAAGAGAGCTTTGGATGGTAGGTCACAGCTTAGTCTTTCAGATTATTGTAATGAAGGTGCCAATGTGGGTTAGCATATTGTACTTGTGAATTTTGTAATTTTTCCTTTGCGGTGCAAATAAGAAGTCCATATTTTGTTCTCGCATTTGTTGTTGTTTCTTTATTTCAATTATGGTTTATGGTATTAAGGGGAGCACGCTTTATCACCTCCGCTTCCCATACTATGTCTCAAACTCTCTAAAGCCATTTTTTTATAGACATCTCCTCTCTATTGATCTCTCCATTGGCTCCATATAAGATAGGATTGATATCTATAAATGGTTCTTCAGCCATTCAAAGTCATCTTAGAGTTGGAGATTATGCTACCTTCATTGGGGGCTTGTTGGAAGGAAAATATTTTCTTCTTTTTTAATTCTTTTAAACTTTCTATTCTTATTTGTAGTACCACATAAATTAAAGAAAGTATCTATTCATTTTTCTATCTTTCCCTTCTTTATTAGTGTTAGATTTTGTATCAAAACATTTCCTTTTAACTTCATTTCTCCTTCCCCATACCCTCCTATCTTATAAGATTGTATGTCTTTAAATTTCCCTTCAACTATGTATTTATTTATAACTTACCATGGGATTCATTAGAGGCATATGTTTTTTGTTTTGGGTATTTGTAGTTTTAGGTTTAAAAAAATTCAATGATTTTGAATCTTTCGGTCAATGTTGATTACGATATTATTGTATTTGTCTAGTTCAAGTAGTTTATATATTGATTATGTTTACTTAGCATGGTTTTTTTCAACCCCTGTTGTGCTTGTTCTATGATCATATATTAACACCTATGAATAGCTCAATTTCAATTAAACCTATTTCAATCTTATTTGGTGCTCCAAGCCAAATGGTGTTCCAATTCCTATGCATGCACTTGCCTTCACCTATACTTGTGTTAACACCATTATAGATCATGGATATTTTTGACCTAGTCCAATTTCTTAACGACTTGGATATTCACAATTCTAAAGTGCCATAAGAAGAGTAAAAAAATAATCCTCTACTCTATACCCCATGCATTTGTTAAATTTCCTTTGGCTACCTCCAATTCTTTCAATCGAACTTGGGATGATGCACATTCTAGTATGCATCCAAAAATTTGGCCTTCCATTTTGAATTCTCTGGCAAAATGGACCAGAAACAATTGATTTTCAATGGACCTTCAAGACATTTTCACATAGGAAAAATATTTTTTATCATCCTTAACTACCAGAGTTATCCTCAAAATCTTTTGGACAAGGTAGTAAATGTTTAGGATATCTTTTCTTTGACCATATACATTCTTCCAAATTAGTACTACATGTTGAATTTGTTTTTTCTAGACTGAGATATCATTTTAATCTTTTTATACTGTGACTAAGGTAATTGATCTCTTTGTGTAGGTTTTATCCAATTGATGTTTGAAAAAGCCATAATATTCACCTCTATATTGTAACTCTGAAGTCATTCAACTCTACATTGTAATTCTAAAGTCATTCATAATAAATTGTTAAGTTTGGTATCATTTAACGTTCTTCGAGTATTGAGAAATCAGTAATGACAATGAATTTGACATTTTTTCCTATTTCTAAGTACTTGCAAGAAGTTAATGTTGATGGCTCATATACATAAATCAAGGTGACTTCACAAATATGTTCAAGAAATAATTCAAGGCAATCATTACAAGATATAAATCAAGGTGACTTCACAAATATGTTCAAGAAATAATTCAATACAATCATTACAATTGATATGTAAAAGGAAGATTATAGCAGTGTACGAATAAATTTTATGATTTTCTTGCTTTATTTTCTTTTTGTTTCAGTTGTTTTTGTGCATTCTTGAGAAACTAGAATGTAATACAATGCTTAGTATAGGTTATTAATTAAGTAGTTTAAACATTATTTTTTATATAGATCAATAGTTTAGATTGAAATTTCGGAGCTTAAAATAAATCCTCCTTTTTGTAGATGTGATTGTGTGTAGCTTATTGATGAATATTATGTGGGGATTTCTTTCTTATACATTCATGATTTTCAAACACAAAAACCATAGGTATTCATATCTTTTTGAATTCTATGTTGATGCCTTTTAAAGTCCTAGAGATATTAATATTCTTGAGTTATAAAGTTTAATAATTGTTTTAAACTTCCAATACACCTTTTGAAAATGAAAAACATTTTACTAGGTTACTTATCAAAAGCATTGCCAATAAAGAAAAATGGAAGTAAATGATGAAAATATAAAACAATGCATAAAATGGAGATTTCATTTTCAAACAAAAGTCATATGGTTAGCTAAAAAATATTATTAACAAGTTGTCAATGCTAAATAGAGGGAGAGGGCTTTGAGGGATTAGTTTTCATAAATATATATTTAATATATAACAAATATTTGATTTTTCTATTTTTCCATTTAATAATTGTAAATTTAAAAATTAATTTATTTTAAAAATAATTTTTGATTCATTTAAAAATTGAAAGATTATAATTCATTTAAAATTTAAAAGAATTTAATTTAGCTTAGTATAGCATTTGAGAAAAAAAAGACATAATAGAATGTTGTTGATAACTTCTTTTAAATAATTAGAATACATTAATACAATATTTTATAGTTAAAATATGGAAATATTCTATTACGAATAAAATTTTAATTTTGAATTTATTAGAAATATATTTTTAAAAAAAATAATGTACATAGATTTTAGAGAAAATTTAGAAAAAAAATTCCTAAAAATAAAATATTAAGTTTTAAATTAATTATAGAAAGTTAGTCACTCATTAAAAAAAAAATCCTTAGTATCAAAACAAAAGCAATATATATTATTATAACCCTAATCCCAACTGAAACCCTATTTGTAAACACCATATTATTATTATTATTAGGTTTAAGTTTAGATATGGTTAAGTTGTCAAATTTAGTTTTATCTCTGGCTTTAAGTTTGTAATTTTGTCCTTCTCATATTGTATCCATTAAGTAAATAGTCTATGCAATTACGACCCCTTGCATAGTGTATCACTTTCATAATTTCACATTCTCTCTAAGTTACGAGTATTATTTTCTTAAGTCATAGATCTATGTAAGTATCAAACTGGTTAGTACTATTCTTCAGAGGTTTTGAATATATTTTTAGTAGTGTACTTTATCTTGACTTCTATAGATATGATAGGTACAGTCCATACATACCATTAGATGAAAGGAACAATGTAAAATATTGTCTTATAAACAAACACACACACACACACACACACACACACACACACACACACACACACACACACACACACACACACACACACACACACACACACACATGCAAGCGCACATGCACACACACACATACACATGTATGTAAAGAAATTTTTAAATTAAGACTTGGTTCGATTCATGTTTGTTATCATACACTATTTTTTGTACCAAGTGATGAGCATTATGCATTAGACTAGGGTTAGAATTACAATTTGGTTATGTTTATCATTTAGGTTCAATTGTTGTTAGATTTTTTATTAGGTTAGGCTTTAATTAGGAGGAGATATTTGATTTAGTATATGTTAGGATTAAGGTTAGGTTAGAATTTGGGTCTAATTAAGGTTATAGGAGATCAATTTTATTTAATGCTAAAAATTAAAATAAAGTATTGATCTAATAATGGTTAACACTAACCATAATTATATTCTAACCTTGTTGATATAAACACATGTGCAATATTACTAACCATAAAGCAGACCCATATTGTAATCTTTGTCTTATACTAGCCCTAAATCTTAAATTTTGAACCTTAGTCCAAAGTCTAATTTCTAGACCTTAATCCTATTTATTCAAAATTCTAATCCAAAACGTTCAACCCTAGATCCTAAATCCTAAACTAAAATCACCTTGGCAATATGCTTGAGGTTATGGCCACAAAAATAATTCTAAGAGAAGAAATCCTATTTGTCCTAAAGTAAATATTGCCAAGGTGGTTTTAGTTTAGGATAAATCCTAAAGCCTAATCTAAGAGGACAAATATTGCCAAGTGGGCAAATAATTGGATTTAGGTGGATATGAACTATAGTATATACTAGGGTAATGCATGAATATTTGTGTAATTATCTCAATAATATCCAACTATATTAGAATACTTATGTCCATAATTATGGGCTAAATTTTTGAAATCATGTGTGTATGAATAGAAAAAGGCTAATGGAATGAGCCAAACTCAACATCATTTGCATATGTATACATATATAGATACTCTTTTGAAATGAGAACAAGAGTACATAGTAATTTGCATGGATATACAAATTTTAGCTTATCAATAATATGTTTTTTTTAATATTACATTGAACTTCAAAGTATGTGTAGCACACTAACCTAAAATCATCTCTTACAACTCATCCTATTGGACTCCATGCCCCATTGCCTCAAATTTTGAAAGAAGATTTCAAAGTCAATTCTAAAATAAAATTGTTACAAAATAATATGCACACGAGATTTAAACATATGTATTGGGTTAATGTTGATCTTTCATGGTATTAATTTGAGATTTTATTAATTATGTCCACTTTTCTTCTCCATTAGATATATCACTCCTATTGGCTTATCGTTGCATGTACAAAAATGTGCAATTGCTAGTTCATAAAAAGAAATCAAATATAAGAAAGGTGCTATAAAATTTAACTATTCAATGAGAGATGATGGTCATTAACTAATCAATTAAATAATTTTGGGATCATTTTAGTTAAAATAATTACAAATAATTATATAGTATCTAAAAAAATCATACAAATTTTTATTAATAGGTTAATTAATTTTTGTTCTAATTTTTTTTTACTTTAAAAATTAAAAGTAGAGAAATCTTAAAAATGCATAATTTTTTTAATTTGTTTTTAAAAATATCATTTTTTATTTTTCATAATTGAAATAATAAATAGAGATTCTCTTTGAACATTATGTTTATTATGTTATAATATAGAACAATGAAAGAAAATTTCTATTAAATATTAATTTTAAATATAATTTTTATAATTTATGATCATAAATAGGATATTCCCATTTAACATTGTGTTTTTTATATATTAAAAAGTACTCAAAATGGGTGCTAACTAAAATAGAAAAAAATAAGGCTAAAGAATTGTTGAAAGTTGCTACCAAATGATCAACCAACCCCCTTCCTTAATATTAAAAACCCCCAAACTAACATGTTTCTGTACTTTAACTTACTATAGCTAATCAATATGATATTTTTAGAATTATACACAAAACTAGCCCCATAAAGATCTCTTGGCATAATGCAAGTCTAGTAATTAACAACCAAAAAAGCCCCTCGTTGCAAGAAAAAACTATCAACCATAGACAAAAAGAAAGAAAGAGAGTGGGGATGACTCTCCTTAGTCTAGTTCCTCATGTTCCCCAGCAACAGACACAACCAATCATCTGCCAAAAAGCCATATGATGAATAGGTAGTCTCCCTGTCTTTGGCATTTGTACTTTCCTCCTTCCTAGCCTATAGGAGCTGAAGGGTGGTGTTAGAGGAATGCATCACACACAAAGAAAATTTGGAAACCCTATCAAACTTATCCTTTAGGTCCTCATTTTTCTTGATCAGGGTGGTGATAGATTCCTTTAGTTTGGTAAAATCTGGATTACCCAGTGGTTGTTTGACCTTAGCCTCTTGCCCCATTGTTCTATCCTTCTAAATGTCATTCCCCACCATATTCCCATATTTTTTTTATCACCCCACATAGGACCCATCCCCTATTTCTAAATTCCCATATTAAGGATGCTAACCAGGGAATTAATTGTTCCCTATTCATCCATATTACCATCATTTCTAGACTCTGGGGTATTAAATTATGTTTTAAAAGTATCAAACACACAAGATAGCACAGGACTATCCTAATCCACACCCATATCTTCCTCATTCTTCCCTTCACTACATGTCTCTTCCTCCTTCTATTCCCCATAATTTCTCCTAGTGGCTATCCTTTTGGGTCTAAGATCACCTCTCTTCGTGGATTTATCAGTGGACTCATTATTAGTAGGTTTCTCCTTACCAATGGTGGCCAAGGGATTTTTCTCCCTTAGTCTCTTACTCATTGTATTGGTTCTATTTTTAATAGTAGTTCCAATACATCAATTTTCTCCACTTGGACCCTTCTAACTATGTCAAAGGGACCTTTATCAACTTGGTTTTTAGCAGAAGAGGGTGATATTTGGGAAACTTCAGCTATTTTGAGAGGGAAAGGGACTAGGATAGGAATCTATGAGTGGAGGCCTTTATATAATTTAAATAGATAAAATTTTAAATATTGGTGGTACACAATATAACTTTTACCCTCTTTTCTCTTCTCATGTATGTTCCACACATAGTCTTCCATAGAATTCAATTACATGTAAGGAAAGGAGATACATTCACTATTTCTAAAGTGGTTAAGAATGGGGAAATGGTAATAGTAACACATCTTAACTCTATCTTCCATGGTAATGTACCTCATAATGGAATAAAAAATCATAACCCAGGGTTCTAGTAGATTCTCATGAGAAAATCCACCACAGAAATGAACAGGAGCATTGACAGATCAAAAAAAATTCTACAAGATAGTCTCATCTGATACCCTTGGCTTCTTTCTCTAGTTTCTTCCTTCCATAACCAGACCAATGATGTTTGCAACCAACTCCTCATTTATCTCAAATGAGACTCCATTTACCTTCACTCAGTGATTCTTCCAAGAATCCACAAACTATTGATTAACCTTCTCATCACGCCCTTAAATGATATCCATGAACTAGATTAACCCACCTTTTTTTAGATAAGTCCATGCTACCTTGTCCTTCTTGATAACCTCTTTAACTCTAGGTGGCTCAATCAAGCATTGGCACTCTCTTTTATTTCTTCTCCTCCAATTTCGTCCACCAAATCATCCACAATGTTTTTCATCTCCACAGCCATGATACTAGACAAAAACACCTACAAAAATTGTAGAGAATTACTATAAATTAAAATAGAATAAATTGTAGTCTCATCATGCCATCTCATCACCCCTCTATAGCCTTTCCATAAAAGTAGTCATCGATGAAAGGAAAGTCCCATCCTTTCGGATCACAAAAAATTGCTGCAAATCTTGCATTAGGTAATAGACCTATTCTTAGTGTATAATGTTATAATTAAGGTATTTAATAAAATGGTGAACCATTTTGAACTTATCATTACTAAAAACCCTTCCAAGTACAACGTAATTATGATGACGACAACTATAAACCAAATTTTTGAAATGTTCATCATGGCATGAAAATCCTATCTTTTTTAGCAAATGAAATAATCATCACTAGAAAATAGTACTCTTCTTCCAAAATTTGGTGATTAATGGTTTTGTTTGTACCCTGGTAGGCTATTAGCCACTTGATTCCCTACACGATACACATGTTGAATTTTAAATCCCCCAAACCTTCTTAATAATTTTTTTGCATCCCTTATAATTGATGTGGCATGCCAGCTCATCTCATTGGCCCCTTTAATGGCCTTGATAAAAAGTAAGGAGTCACCCACTACAACCAAATTTTGAGTTCCTAATTTACATGCAATATCCAATCCCCAAAGAAGACCCAACACTTTAGCCTCATTGCTAGACACTTCCCCACAACTACCCACATATCCCTTGATGTAGATGCCTTTTTCATCCTAAATATTCCCTCCACTAGTCATCCCATAACTACTTCTTGATCTATCAAAATTAAGTTTCCACCAATTTTGTGCAGGAGGGTGTGACTTCCATCTAGCACCCTTCCTTTTTTGGGCCTTCATATTATCCACCCTTTCAAATAAATAAGATATTTTCCACACTTCCTCCCAAAACTTGTCCAATTGTGTAGGGGGTGGGGGTGGATTCTCTAATTAGAGCCATAATTATTCATAATACCACCTCTAGTGGGGAAATTTTTTCCCCTAAATATATTTTTGTTTTTCTCTTTCCATATGTTCCAACAAACATAGGGGGAATAGATTTCCATATCATTTTAATGAGGGGATGGTTGGATGAACATCTATAGCTAAGGATGAATTATTGAGCATCACTATTCAAGACCCAAGAGATCCCCATTTGACTAAATATCTAGTTCTACCAAATATGAGAGTAGGAACAATGGATTAGGAGGCAAGAGATAGTCTCTTCCTCACAACTACATAGCACACATTGATTGACCATTTGGAAGCCACACCTTTTGAGGCTATCAATAGTAAGTATATTGTTATGCATAATAGAGAACTAGAAGAAATTGATCTTGGGTAAGAAATGAATCTTCCAAATATATTTCTAGTCTAAGGATGCTCTCTCTCCAATTATACTATAATACATTGATTTCACGTTGAATTCCCCACAAGAATTTTTATACCAAATAATGTTATCTCTATCTAGGAAGGAGGGGATACATGTGTCTTTTAGGAGGGTTCCTAGTTTTGCATAGAAAGATTTCTCCACCAGATTAAGAGTATCTATGTTAAATCATTCCACTCACCATTAGCAATATAATTTGTAACCTCAAATCCAAAGTTATTCACTCTATGCTCCTTTAATGTTGCAAGCATCATGAAAATAAGAGGGAACTCACCAATCCATCTTGATCTGATTATGATTGAGTGATTCTATCTCTGATACCACTTGATCCGTAAAACTAATCGAGTACTTACTTAGAATAGCTCACGGGTTAGACTTACAAAGATTACATTAGTAAAATCTAACATCAGGATCTTTTAATTATCGATTTGAATACAATATGTAAATCCAAATCTTTAATCTACTAAGCTCAGAGATACAACTGCAAGAATATCACAAAATAATAGAACCGAGATGATAACGGAGTTCACCGAACATCGGCTACATCTCTGGATTTGTCAGAAAAATGAATCGATCTATTGCCTTCAAGACTTGAAAACGCCACAGGCTACAAAAAAAAAAAAGTCAGCTTTTGCCTTACAAGAGGCCTCAAGAAAGTAGCTCCACCTATGTCTATAGCTCCCATGTCGGCAAGATGTCCTTACAAGAGAACATGAAGAAGCTTTGCAAAAGCTTTTACACAACGTAGATTCTTCGCCAAGTTACACAAATTCCTCCAAGGAATGCTTGGCTTACAAGAAGAATTTCTACGAGAAGATTTGAGAAGAGTTGGATGATCAACTGATGGATCCCCCCCCTTAAGCCTACATTCCCCCCTTTATATACAAGAAAATATGCCAAAATTAGGCTAAAGTGGATAAAGGGCTTATTTATTATCCCATATCCGAAATCCCCCTTTTTCCATTTTAGGGGATAAACATTATCTCAAAATTCGGGGGGTGATTTGTTAATAAATTAACAAATAAACCTATTTTTAATAGGTTGGTAGGCGGCTTAGATAAGGGTTATCTAAAACCCATGCCACATACATTGTTGAGCGCATTAATAGCGCAGTTGGTTATTGCAGTTTTATATTGGTCGCCGGTCGGGGGTTCCAACCCCGCCGGCGGCCTTTTAAAAGCCGATTTTCGGCAAGGTGAATTCAAATATAATATTTGGCAACATGATTATTGAAGCCAACGTGTGGCCTCCGCCTTGTGAGAAGGAGGTCGTGGGTTCAAAACCATCTGTCAGCAAATTTTTTAACGAACATAACAATCGCGCCAAGTGTCCTGCTTAGCAATTGCCATGTGTCAAGAGGCGACTTGTCAAAGAATCCAAGTCAACATCCACACTAGCCTATGTGTCTGCCACATCATATGCTGACTGTACATGCCACATATCATTTTTGTTCAACACCATGCTGACATCATCATACGGACATGACACATCACTGGTCAACTTTTCCTAATGCCAACTTTGACCGCTCATAACTTTTGCGTATGAACTCCTTTTTCGACGAAACGAACGCCGTTGGAATCGTGATGGCGAGACCTTTTCGATGATGTCAATTTTGACCAATTTTTTTGAAAATGAAAATTTTCACCTTTTTTTCTTGTCCCTGATCTCTGAGTTGACCAGCCTTTGACTGAGCTTTGATCGATGATATCTTGGATATACGGTCTCCTTTTTTGCCCATTCAAGTTGCGTTGGATTCAGAATTCTGTTCTCTATGCGATGACATTGCTTCTGAGAGAAACTAGAACACTTCAATTTTAGGTCCTGAAGATCCTCCTGGATCAAACCTCCCCACTGAAGAACTTTTGGTCCTCCAAAAGTGTATAGTTCCTTCAAAACATCTCGTATTCAGCATCTTGCCACTCGCCACAATCTGAATCTCTTGAACACACTATCACATCTGCCTGGTGTGGCCTTACATTTTAGCAATGCAGGAATTCAAAACTCCTCATGATGCAATTCAAAAATGGAACTTAGAATACCTAAAGCAAGAAGGAAAAATTGGGTATGATAAACCTATCCCCCAGTGCTTCTCACAGGGCATTCACATTTTGCATCTCTTGCCATCTTCGGACATGCTTCTATTTCTTCTCCAACTACTCGAGCATGGTATCTATGCCTCAGCCTGAAATATTCCTTCACCTTTGTACGTCGAAATAGCTGATTCAAGGCTCCACCATACAGCTCAGGTCATGTTCATCTGAAACAACGAGGTCATTGATAACATCCTTCAATAACTTCAACTGAGTTTAGACGTATCTTCAAAATGGCCTCTACTAAGTCTTCAAGCTGAAAACATACAAGGTCACCATTAACCGTTCTCAACAACTCTTATCTGAAAAGTGCTCTTCAACTGAAGCTTCACACAAAAAGAAACTGCAAGAAACTACAAGAAACAAATTTCTATCCTACAATAAGAAGTTTTCAAGTATCTCTTTCCACTGATTACAAGAGACAAGGCTTCTACAAGCCTTACAAGTTCTCAATCAGGAAGAAATACAACTTCATAAATAAACTATTACAAACAATTTTAATGAGTTTTATTCTCACAAAACCACACTAGCTTATCAACATGTTTATTATACCACAAACACATAATAAATACACACAATTTGATATACTAGTTCGATGAGCGACGTTCCTAGCTCTTTCGGAGCTGTTCGAAGGAACTCTCCTTTATTGGTTGCCCAGGTTGTGGCTTGGATTCTTCTGGGATTGCTTCAGAGGTGGTAGCAACTACTGGCTCTACTGTCATCTATCAACATGCTGGTGGTTGGGTCTCTCTATGGACCTCGATCGATGATGGAGCTCTGGATGCAACTTCCAACACTTTGCATCCCAATGTCCACTGATGCCACAGTGGTTGAAAAAATTCTAAATTCTAGAGGATTGTCCCGTTTCTTTTTTGTATCCCAATCCTTGGTTTCGTGGTCATTTCTTTGCCTTGATCGGACTGGTGATACCTTGCTTAGAAACACCAAGGCCCTTTCCTCTAAAACCCATCTTTCCTAGCAGCTTCGTTCTGATACCTTTTGTGTGCTTCTCGAAGTGCGCAAAAGAGTTCTGCTCATCCTTTGCTAACTTCTTCTAGTCTATGGAAGAAGATACTTCAAGATAATTATTGTCACTATCTGGTAGATTAAGAGTCTTAAAGTACTCCATCTGTCGACAATAGACACACTCTACTGCACTAGGAGAATCCGCCCCATCATGGCCACAAGAAAACTTGGCCAATGGCTTTATCGCTGAAGAGGCCCCCGTATTGTCAGGCGGGGTAAGCGGGGAGTATGAGGATGATGTATCCTCAAAATGCGGATGAAACTCACAAATACGACCGCTCTCAGATACAAGAGTACTCCGCTTGTTCCGCTCTTCAGTGATCTCTTGTAACAGGATCTCCAACCTTTTCTTTTCCGCATTGGCCTCATCCAATAATCTCTTCAATTCTTCATTCGCTTTCCGCAAATGATGATTTGCCTCCTCTAGCCTTTGCACCTTGTCAGACTTTTCACAATGACCATGAAAAATAGTCTCGATCATCTTCTTCATCTCAAAGAACTCTTGTACCATCGATGATGTCATCATTGTGGATGCTTCACCGAATTCAGATGCCATCTTGTGATTAACCGCAAAAAGAGCTTAGTAACCTGCTCTGATACCAAACTTGATCTGATTATGATCCAATGATTCTATCTCTAATACCATTTGATTCGTAAAACTAATTGAGTACTTACTTAGAATAGCTCACGGGTTAGACTTACAAAGATTACATTAGTAAAATCTAACATCAGGATCTTTTAATTATCGATTTGAATACAATATGTAAATCCAAATCTTTAATCTACTAAGCTCAGAGATACAACTGCAAGAAAATCACAAAAGAATAGAACTGAGATGATAATGGAGTTCACCGAACATCGGCTACGTCTCCATATTCGTCAGAAAAATGAATCGATCTATTGCCTTCAAGACTTGGAAACGCCACAGGCTACAAGAAAAAGTCAGCTTTCACCTTACAAGAGGCCTCAAGAAAGTAGCTCCACCTATGTCTATAGCTCCCATGTCGGCAAGATGTCCTTACAAGAGAACATGAAGAAGCTTTGCAAAAGCTTTTACACAACGTAGATTCTTCGCCAAGTTACACAAATTCCTCCAAGGAATGCTTGGCTTACAAGAAGAATTTCTACGAGAAGATTTGAGAAGAGTTGGATGATCAACTGATGGATCCCCCCCCCTTAAGCCTACATTCCCCCCTTTATATACAAGAAAATATGCCAAAATTAGGCTAAAGTGGATAAAGGGCTTATTTATTATCCCATATCCGAAATCCCCCTTTTCCCATTTTAGGGGATAAACATTATCTCAAAATTCGGGGGGTGATTTGTTAATAAATTAACAAATAAACCTATTTTTAATAGGTTGGTAGGCGGCTTAGATAAGGGTTATCTAAAACCCATGCCACATACATTGTTGAGCGCATTAATAGCGCAGTTGGTTATTGCAATTTTATATTGGTCGCTGGTTGGGGGTTCCAACCCCGCCGGCGGCCTTTTAAAAGCCAATTTTCGGCAAGGTAAATTCAAATATAATATTTGGCAACATGATTATTGAAGCCAACGTGTGGTGCGATGGTCATGGGCCTCCACCTTGTGAGAAGGAGGTCGCGGGTTCGAAACCATCTGCCAGAAATTTTTTTAACGAACATAACAATCGCGCCAAGTGTCCTGCTTAGCAATTGCCACGTGTCAAGAGGTGACTTGTCAAAGAATCCAAGTCAACATCCACATTAGCCTATGTGTCTGCCACATCATATGCTAACTGTACATGCCACATATCATTAAGGTTCAACACCATGCTGACATCATCGTACGGACATGACACATCACTGGTCAACTTTTCCTAATGCCAACTTTGACCGCTCATAACTTTTGCGTATGAACTCCTTTTTCGATGAAATGAACGTCGTTGGAATCGTGATGGTGAGACCTTTCCAATGATGTCAATTTTGACCAATTTTTTGAAAATGAAAATTTTCACCTTTTTTTCTCATCCTTGATCTCTGAGTTGACCAACCTTTGACTGAGCTTTGACCGATGATATCTTGGATATACGGTCTCCTTTTTTGCCTGTTCAAGTTGTGTTGGATTCAGAATTCTGTGCTCTATGCGATGACATTGCTTCTGAGAGAAACTAGAACACTTCAATTTTAGGTCCTGAAGATCCTCCTAGATCACATCTATCTTCCCAAAATCTCACCAAATTTCCATCTCCAATTCATCACTCAACACCTCCCCTTAAATGCTTCCTATTCTTAACAATATTGGTCCATATTCTTGATCACATTGGGAGACCTTCATTGTAGAGACCTTGACTAAAAGGCCTTCCTCCCAAGTATTTGTCTCTTATAATGCAACACAATCTAACTAAATTCTAGGCTAGTCTCCAACCAATTATAGTCATGAAAACCTTGTTTAAATTCACTATTCTCTACATGTTCAAACCCCCTTGAGATTTGGGTCTACACACTTTATCCTAGCTAACAAGACTCAATTTCATCTTCTCCTTTATGCCTGACCACAAGATATTCCTCTAAATCTTTTAAAGGATGTCTCTGAAGTGATTAGATATCTTAAATAAGAACAAAAAATGGACTAGGAATCCCTAGAGAGAGGTAGCAAAGAGTTGTAATTTCCCAACATTTCTGAGTACCTTACCTTTCCAACCCACCTTCTTCCTTTGCATTCTTTCCACAACTATGTTCCAAAATTGTAGAGTGACTTCCTTCACCATGAGTGGGAGGCCTGAATAAGTATCTAGGAGATCCTCCACTTAGCAATTTTCTTCCCTTGTTATCCTTTATTGGAGCATCATTTCCATGTTGAAGAAATATAGTTTATTTTTTTGATAGTTAGTCCAAAGACTTTAGCATATTGATTCAAGATTCTCTTCTATGATTTGGCTTCCCTAATAGAGGATAAATGATATAGAAAGGTATCATCCATAAATTGGTGCAAAATCTTTCATAGAAGAGTAGTAGCTAGTTTGACTCCCATAATCTTTCCCTAAGAAGCCATATCTAGAAGGTTTCTCCCTAGAATTTTAGCTACCATAATGAATAAGTAGGGAAATTGAGGGTCTTCCTGCCAAACCCCCCTCTCAAGCATGAAGAATTCCCTTGAAGAGTCATTGGTCAAGACTAAGAATTGAATAGTATTAATTATTTCCCCAATCAAAGAGATGAGCCTCTCCCCAAAGTCAAAATTTCTTAGAATTTTAAGGTAAAATTATCTCCTAACCTTATCATATGCTTTTGAAATATCAAGTTTCATCACCATACTTGGGTTTCCAATATTCTTCATAGAGTGAATAATCTCATGGGAGGATATCACTGCATTAAGGATTTGACGCCCAGGGACAAAACTATTATGTGTGGGGCTAATAGCCTTGTCTAGAATAGGCTCAATTTGATTCACAAAAAACTTGGATAGAATCTTGTAAATGGTATTGCATAGATTGATAGGTCTAAACTTCTCAAGTTGAGTAGGATCTCTCATCTTAGGTACCAAAACAATAAAAGTATGTTTTGGTTGTTTAAGGATTCTACCCATTCTGATAATGTCTCATAATGCATGAACCCAGTTGTATTTGATGATATCCTAAAACTCTTGAAAAAAGGCTAGGGGGAAGCCATCCAGACTAGAGTCTTAAAGTATTCCATAGCAAAAATAGCCTCTATATCCTCTTCTTCAAACACTATCATGATCAAATATTGACTAGTTTTGTCATCGACCACTGAGTTTATGACCTCTAGCAAATCATCCTCTATACTTTGATCCACCTGCATATGAGGAGGATTATATATTTTTTGAAAATATATGGTGGTCCAACCCCTAATATCCTCCTCATTAGTGAGCTCAACATTGTTATTATCAAAGAGTTTTTAGAAGATGTTCCTCCTCTTATGTTTAGATGTTGATCTATGAAAGAAAGTGTTACTCATATCCCCTTCCATAAGCCATTGAAATCTAGACTTATTCTCTTTCAATAACTTGTTTCCATTTCCTTCACCAACTCTATTCCTCCTAATGAGTGGCAAAGGAAAGGTCCCCCTTCACCATACTCTGCAAAAACTCCTCAAGTTTACCTTCAATTTCCTTCTTTTGTTTGAATATGTCCCCAAAGGAGGTTGTGTTCTAACCTCCCTTCTAATATTCTCAAGCTTCTTAGATATGTGAAACATAGTCATACCTTGGACCCTTATATTTCACCATTGAGGAATATAATTTCTAAATTTAAGATGGGAATGCCAAATTATAACTTAAAGGGTTCTTCTTGTTGGATTTCCCCTATAGCCAAGTGAATAGGAGCATAGAGTGGTCCAATATATTCCTTGGGAACTTGTGAAGTGAGGTAAAATGCAGAATGTCCTAATCAGGAGAAAGGAGCATGTGATCAAGTTTGACCTAGATAAGATTGTGTCCCAATTGATAGTTGGACTAGGTGAATGAGATCCCTTGTAACTCCATATCCAAGGGATTATTCCTTTTGAGAAATCCATTCAGATCATGCATACTCTCTAAAACATCCTCTAGACCTCCAAGCTTCTCTAATGGGTATAGAGGAGTATTGAAGTCCCTTGTACATACAACTTTAGAACCCTTGTAGTTGTCCATACATAAGAAAGCATCTCCCCAAACCTACAATCTCCCCCTGGTATTTGGAGCATAAAAATCAAAGAAAATCTAGCTACTAATTAATTGTGTTAGAGAAGGCTATAGCTAGAACCCTTTTAACATTATATTTCTTTTTTTTGTTATCATTCCGAAACTAATTTCTTGAAAATTTCATTAACATAAATAAATAAGATTAATTTACATAAAATTTTGATCAAAAGAAATTTATGTTAATATGTCAACTTAGAACATTATCTTATTAATGTAATTAAGTTGAATTCAATTTACAAAACTATTCTAATAAATTATCTCAATAAAAATTTAATATACAATTTAGTATATTTTAAATTTATTAATTGTAGTTTTAAAAAAATAGATTTGTTTCATTCTTAGGCATTAAATTTTCTTTTTCTAGTTAAAATAATTTCTATATATGCTAAGGTAATTGATACTCTTTCAATTATATTTATTTATTTGTAAACATTATAAATTTATGATCATATTGTATGTTGGAAAATGTTGGAATACTCAAATGGGAAGAATACTTTTGAGAGGAGGGGGGGAGGGGTGTGATTCAGAAGTATCACACTTTTAACCTTTTCAAATCCTTTGAAACAAATAACTAAAAGTAAACTGCATGCACATAAACATATCAAATAAACACAAAGTAAACACATGACACCAGATTTGGTAACCCAGAAACCCTCTAGGAATAAGAAGGTAAAACTGGGGTGGGCATGATACCCACAAAATCACTACAGCAATAATTGTTTAACCACTTCTGATGGCCTGCCCTATGAAAGGCATGCCCTGTTAAAATCTTTACACTGTGTTAATAGTGACCTAGTTAAAGGATTTACAAAAACTTTACATGAAGTGTCACCATGTTAAAGGATTTAGTCACCTCTTCAAAGGATCTACAAAATAGCTATTAAGCTAACCTATCATCATAGGGTTTTCACTATCTAATACAATTGCTAGAGAGTATTAGAAATCTTTGACCTAATTGCTTCAATCTTCAATTACTAATTTTAGGCACTTGATCAACTGACTCTTATGTGATACTTGCTTGATCTAATATCTCTTCATAACCCTTGTTCAGTTCTGATCAACTAGATGTGTAATTGTTGCTTAATTCGCTAAGTCTATGATGCCCCTGTTGTTTGCCCTATTTTTCAATTTTGCTATATTCTTAGCAAATTTATTTACTTCTATTCCGCTACTTAAAATCATGGGGTCTAAGCCTTCTTATAAAGACATCATAGTCTTATGGTTAGGTATGGATCTACAATCCATATTGAATCTTGAATTTTTGCTCATTCCTGGCATTTTTCTAATTGGTTGCATGCCTTCTCCATTTTTATTATTGGCTCCATGTTGATTGCATAGGAAATATAAAAGTTTCATTCTTATCCTTATCATCCTTCAAAATCCTTCTATGTCAACTCCAAAAATGATTTACATCTGAGTTTGTGAGGGTACAAACTCATATGCTAATTCTGTGTTACTCGGCACATACTGAACTACTGGTGCTCAAAACATATTTGATTCTAGTTTTCTCAGCACCTATTACATTTTGTCTTGCTCAAAATCAACTTTGACTTAGCACCTATATGTCACTCAACACCTGTATAATGCTCGGCACCTGAAGTCACTCGACACCTATTGGAATTCTGACTCAACACATACTGTAACTCAGCTTCAACGTAGAAAGTGGTTAAGTGTGTTGACACTCAAATGCCAAAACCAAATTAAGACCAACAATCTCCCCCTTTGACATGAGTGGAAAAAACACTTAATCAAATATTATTAATCTGACCTTATGAGTGCCCTATCCAATCTGCTCTGCATATGTACAAAATTTCAAAATTTTTTCAAAATACCTTATAACTCCCCCTGAGTTGATTGTACCATTTTCATTCTTGCAACTAAAATTCTTGTGCTGATGTACTTGATATTACTTGCCTTTGCCCCATTTCTATAATTTGTACCTATGTGCTGAGTTGTTTTGTCTACTCTAACTGTACTTGCAATTTTTATTCATATCTCCCCCAAAACATTACTTCTCCCCCATACTATTTACACATTATGACTTATCTCCCTTTTTATTCTTCAAAAGAATGAATGAAAGAATGTAATCAAAACTTAGTATTCTCCCTCTTAGATATATCTTCCTTATTGTTATTTCTTCCCCTATCTCCTTTATTGTTTCTACCCCTTTTTGACACTTATGTTAAAGGGTTCTAAGGAGTAATACCATATTCTTCCAAAAATGCGTTGTTTACCTCCATTATCATTTTCAAACTTGCATCCCAATTCTCCAAAGTAATTTCTAGTGACTTATGCTGGATAGCAATCTCTACAGTAAGATGTACAAGTCCATCTAATGTAGAAAGATTAGGATATTTCTTTAAGATAGTTTCAACATAGACTTGCTCTTTGTGGAGGACCTCCAAATGTGGGGTTATAGAGGATTGAATCTACATCAATTTGGCCTTTATATTGGCCTATTCACTTGTTTGTGTAGCTAACTCTCTTTGAGTGTGAAGCAATTGGGAAAAATGCTTCTCACTTTGAGCTGGATCCTTTGGCAATTGCATGCTAGAAATGTTCAAATTTCTCTCCAAGCTCATTATCCTCTGGTTTGTCTCTTGTGTGAAGTTGGAAAAATCACATAGCTTTTTGTACAATGAGAAAATGTTCTCAAGTATAGTTTTGACCTTGTCAATTTTCTTGGCCAATTCTACTTGTTCAAGTGCTATAGCACTAGATATTTTCTCATTTACCTTCCCTTGAAATTTCCTCTTTGACCACTCCATAAGTTTAACATTTGTATCGCAATCTTCACTAGTCAGCTGGTCAACTATATCAAATAATTGTTCCATTATGCGCTTTGACTCATCTGGTGACTACAAGATGAAGGCATCCATAAAGATGTCCTTAATCTCATGTAGTGCTTGCTTGTGTTTATACTCTTTTTTGAGTATTTCTTGCCTCTTTCTCCTATTTAATGCATCTTGCATCTTAGTAATATGTTCCATTATGATGATCTTTGATTCATAAGTAGGTATTACAATGTCTTCATCTAACTCAGGGTCTCCATAGTGAAGTACCCTAGTCACCTTTGTAGAGGTTGAGCCTAGTGTAGAGATTTGCAAAGGTATGGATTTAGTGCTCGACTTCTGAAGGGTTTTTGTAGGAGTGCTTATCTTTATTAGTTCTACCAATGTTTGAATAGTGGCATGCTCCTTTTCTTTTGATGTATCCTCCTTCTCATCAGACTTACCTTCTCTTGTACTTGGCTTTTGTATGGTGTCACCTACTGCTATAGGTGGTGGAAGCATTAAAATTTTAGTGCTAGTAGTTGTATAGGTCAAAGGTGGTTCTTGTGGTTTCACCTATCTCTTTTAGGTTCTGCTACTACCTTCTGTAGCTTATCTACACTTACCAATATAGGGTTTGTGCATAATTGTGCCTGTAGAGTGGATTGGTGAAGGATCTTGGATAGATCCTCTGTAGTTAGGGGATTGATGTTCTGAGTAGAATTGTCAGGAACATCCTTAATAGTTATTGTATCTATAGATGTGATGGTTACATGAGGAGGGCTAGGAGGTGGAATTTTTGTGTCTTGCACACTCTTTTCCTCTTCTTGTTGTTGTTCAGCTGTTTCCATATCTTCTCCCTTTTATGTTTCTTCCTCCTCACCTTTGTCCTTATCTTCTTCCACTTTCTTCTCTTCTTCTCCTTTCTTTTCCTCATTTCCTTTTGTTGTTGCCTCCTCCTTCTTCTCTTCTACTTGCTTCTCTTCCACTTTATTTTCATCTATCTTCTCCTTGGGATTGGTCTCTGCCTTATTTGCCTCCTCATCCTTGTCATCAGTTACCTTGTAGATTTTTTTCCACAATTGTGTGTATTTATTTACTACATCCTCAATCTTATTTTGTAGGGTGTTGAAGGCTCTATATTTAGGTGCAAATTTTCCACCATGCTTCTTATTAGCCTTTGTTATTTGACCTCTTGTTAGGTCAGGCATCACTTGTGCTAAGGTAGATTCTCTGATCTCCTTTTCCATTTTTAGACAATAATGCCATTTGTTTTCAACTATCTCATATAGCTCTCTAGGCATGGTATTTTCTAGCTCTAGAGGTGTGTTTTTAAATTCAGCCATCATTGCATACATAGATTCCTCTATTTTATTTTTCTCTTCTTTGCTTAGCTTATTGAAATCAATATTTTTCAAATCATTTAGATCTGCATTCCTAACATTTTCACAAATCTTATCTATGGAAAATTTGGGAGGATGGCTTACCACTTTGAATTGGTTGATATCATCTGACTCTATTTTCTCCTTATCATCAGTATCTAGCTATGCCACATTCTTTCTCCTTTTCTTTGGCACTTCATTAGGCTATTTAATAGCCTTCTTCTTCTCTTTTGTTGCCTCTTTGGCCTTTTGTGTGGATGCCCTTATGGTAGCTCTTGTTGTTGGTGCTAGTTTGAATTGTGTAGGCTTAGTTACCTTCTTGGGTTTGGGCTGAGCTGGAGGCTGATTTTTAGCCTTTCTTTTCTTTTGCTCGGCTTGAGTAAGTGCTTCCTTAGCTTCTTCTTCCTTGACACCTTCCTCCTTGTCTTCTCCTAAGCCCTGTGCCAACTCTATTGGTCCTTGCCCTTGCTCTTCTTCTTCTTCACTCGCTCCTTCTTCTTCTTCTTCTTCTTTAGAACCTACTTCTCCTTCAATATTTGCACCAAATTTATTCTTTATCTTCTTCACTAATTTATCTTTCCTCTTAATTATAGAGGTTGTCTTCAATTCTATTTCAGCTTTGAATTTGACAACATCATATATGCCAAAATGAGGAGCCTCCTTATCTATCTCTTCTACAAGCAATGCTATGATTATTGTTGAGGCTTCATCTACATCAAGTTCATATCCCAATGGCCTTAGCCATCTTACCATTGGAATTTTTTTCTGGATATAGGTGTAGTCAATGTCAACCGAAAAGCATATGTCATTGATATATTTTTCCACTAGGGAAACTGGTATTCTCACCCTTTGCTTCATGGATTTCTTAAAATCCTCAAAATAGCTTATCATTTGGGCCTCAAAATTATCATCCATCTAATCAATGAACTCGTTGATTTGTTTAATTGTAGTTTTGTTTAGGTTCCAATTCACCTTTTCAATAGAAGGAAACTCTTCCATGACATAAAAGAATATGCACATAAGAACTGAACCAAACTTGCATTGAGCACCTTTTGACCTCTGTACTACTCCTAGGTTCTTATTTATATGCTGTAACATTAGTTCTACTAGATCATATGTATGATCTTTCTTCACAAGTTTGCATGCTACATCAAGAACTATGCATGGCACACTGTTCAATCTATTGGATTGGTAGAATTTGTTAGAAATCACTCTCACTACAAAGTCTAGAAGGGGATCACTTATAGTGTCAATAGTCATACCCCTCTTATTCCACTTAGCTCCTATATTCCTTTCAATGATCTCTTTTTAATCACTTCTCAGGGTTTTAGGCTGATTTAGGGTTGGGAAACTTGTAACCCTATGTACTATCCTTTCAGTAATCTTTATTGGTCCTATTTCCAACCATAAACATCCATTGTGAATTATGCTAAGGACAATCCATATCCATTCTATTTTGAAAACTGTAGGGTAAACTAGGGCATTGGTCAAAACCCTTTTTTCTCGACTATTTGGATATTGTCCTTCAGAATTTTGTTCTCACACAGTTTTTCATAAGCTTGAAATATATTGAGATCTCCTAATACTCCTATCTTGTAGTTATAAAACTTTCTTACATCTTGCACCATGACAACTTTTGGTGGAATAATGGATAATGCGCTAGCAAGATTGTTTCTATAGGTGACTTTAGGGATTGGCCTAAACTTGGGTTGTTTGACCTCATTACTGATTAGCTGGACCTCATAACTTTCCTTTACTTTGGGGTTTCTTGAACTAGAAGCCGTTATACCAAACTAGGGTTTCAAACATATTAAAAACTTCAATACTACGTAGCTCGACACTTGATAAATACCTTAGATCATCAAAATGTATGTTGAATCGCTATTGAAATCGATGCAAATGGATTCAAGGTTGTTGTATGATCACTCTTGCACTCTTTTGATCTTTTCTCTATGTTCAAATGGTGTAAAAATGATCAAAATTTGACCTTATACCTTTCAAAACCTAGCATTAAATGCTTAGTGCATACAACTGTAAACTCGACACTTGAAGGTTTCAACATGACTGGGCTCCCATTGTATTTCATTTACTCAACTTCCACTAGATTTACACTTCACTCAACTTCCATTGGCATTTCTTAGCTTGGCATCTATTATCAACTTGGTTTCTATTATCAATTTGGCATCCATTGGAGCTTTACTCGACATCTAAGGATAGTTCGGCAGCGTTTGCAAAAACTTCAAATTTTGACTTGGCATCTTTTCTCATGCTGATTTCTTCTTTGTAGTACTTCTTTGTCTTGGGATTGATGTATGATATAACTTTGTATATCAGTCCCATACACCTATTCTTGCTTAGTTGGATGAGATGTGATCACTTGACCTCTTGGGTGAAGTGATCCCTCCATTTGATGTGCTGCACTCAACTTGCTTCTTCCAAGTCTTGTTCATTTGCTCCCTGATTTGTTCAACATCAACCTTCTCTTTTCCTTTGTTGACTTCTAACTTGGGTGCCTTTGAATTTGTTGGAAAATTCCTATTGATATGACCAGTCTTCAAGCAACTGAAACATGTGGTTTAACTTAACCATCTACTGTAATTCCCTCTAAAATGTGTCCTTATACAATTTTTAGGAACGTGTCCATATTCTTGATAGTAGTGATAGCTATACCTAGTATTGTAATCCTAATTGCAGTGATGACCATGGCTATTTTCCTTTGCAAGCTGATTGAGTGTCCACATAGGTTTTGATCTACACTCAAATGCTCTATATCCATATTTTTTGCAATTGTAGCAATGACCCTCAAATCTTGGTGTCCTAATGGTCCTAGTTCTGCATTCATGTGCTTGATGTCCTTGTTTTTTGCACTTGTGACAAAAGCTTGCATTTCTAGGCTTATCATGTCGATGACCATTCTTGCTCCTGTATACATTAGAGGTATGTCCCTTTTTACCATAGAAATGACAAGTAGATTTAGTGTTCTTACCTTTTTTACTCCTTTCTTCTACAATCTTGGATGATTCTCCTTGTTCAGTGCTGGTGTAACCAAGTCCTGAAGTATCATTACTAGCCCTTAGTGATTTCAATAGTTGTCAAAGTACTTGATAGCCTCATTAGTTTTGTTGAAGCTTTTTGCTATCTCCTTCTCTCTTTTTAGGTCATTTTGTAGTCGATCATTTTGTAACTTCAATGTAGAGATCTCAATGTCTTTCATATTCAACTCATGATGAGCATTCATCATCTAGCTTAAGGTGTGAATCTGCATGTTTGAGATTCTTTCAAACACAATTGTCTTCTCCTCCACTCTATTGGTAAGATTTCTCTTGTCATCTTATATCATGGCCTTGTCTTCAATGGATTTCTTCTTTTGTTCAGTCACTTCACAAAGCATTATGGCTTGTGACTCTTGTTCAACCTTGAGTATTTTGATTTCTTTAGCTTGTGCTCTACTTTTCTCCATCAATTCATCTATTGTTGCATCAAATTCTCTGGAATCTCCATTGGAAAACACTTGTGTGGTATCAATCTCCTTGTAGTGTATGTCATTTTCAGATATGGCTATATCCTTCCTTCTTTTTAAGAATTTTCTCAATTCCTCTTTGGCTTCATCCAATTTGTGTAGAGAGAGGTGCACATCAAGCACCTGATTGCCTATGATCTTCCCAAGTTTGAAGACTTCCATCTTTAGATCTTTTCTCTAAGCTATTAGACTTCTCCTTATGAGAACCTTCACTTTGATACCAATTGTTGGAAAATGTTGGAATACTCAAATGGGAAGAATACTTCTGAGAGGGGGGGGGGGGGGGGGAGGTGAATCAGAAGTATCACACTTGTAACCTTTTCAAATCCTTTGAAACAAATAAGTGAAAGTAAATTGCGTGCATGTAAACATATCAAATAAACACAAAGTAAACATATGCAAGTAAAAATATGACACTAGATTTGGTAACCCAAAAACCCTCCAAGAATAAGAAGGTAAAACTGGGATGGGGATGATATCCACAAAATCACTGCAACAATAATTGTTTGACCACTTATGATAGTTTGCCCTGTGAAAGGCCTATCCTATTAAAAGCTTTACACTATGTTAATAGTGACCTAGTTAAAGGATTTACAAACAATTTACATGAAGTGTCACTTGTTAAAGGATTTAGTCACCTTTTCAAAGGATCTACAAAATAGTTATTAAGCTAACCTATCATTATTGGGTTTTCACTATCTAATACAATTGCTAGAGAGTATTAGAAACCTTTGACCTAATTGCTTACAATCTTCAATTGTTGATTTTAGGCACTTGATCTACTCACTCTAATGTGATCCTTTCTTGATCTAATATCTTTTTGTAACCCTTGTTCTGTTCTGATCAACTAGATGTGTAATTGCTAATTAATTCACTAAGTTTGTGATGCCCCTAGTGTTTGCCCTATTTTTCAATTTTTCTATCTGCTTAGCAACTTCCTTTACTTCTATTTAGCTACTTAAAATCATGGGGTCTAAGCCTTCTTATGAATAATTCATAGTCTTAGGGTTAGGTATGGATCTACGATCCATATTGAATCTTCAATTCTTGCTCATTCCTTGCATTTTTCTCATTGGTTGCATGCCTTCTCCAATTTTCTTATTGGCTGCATGCTGATTGCATAGGAAATATAAAAGATTCATTCTTATCCTTATCATCCTTTGAAATCCTTCTATGTTGGCTCCAAAAATGGTTTGCATATGAGTTTATGAGGGTACAAACTCTTATGTTGATTCTATGTTACTCGACACATACTGAACTAGTAGTGCTCGGCACATATTTGATCCTAGTTCGCTTGACACCTATTACATTTTGTCTTGCTCAGCATCAATTGTGACTCGGCACCTATATGTCACTTGACACCTGTATAATGCTCGACACCTAAAGTCACTCAACACCTGTTGGAATTCTGACTTAGTACATACTGTAACTCGACTTCAATGTAGAAAGTGGTTAAGTGTGTTGACACTCAAATGTCAAAACCAAACTAAGACCAACAATTGTAATCATTTATATCTATAGAATTTTTTTTCTAGGATAATCATTTTAATTTCAATTAATATTTATGTTACTTATAGTAATGAATGGAGGCAAACATATATTGACATATCCTCTACATAAATATATGGAAAGAATATTTTATTATCATACAAATCATTAAATCTTCACAAAACACATGACAAATGAAATATCAAAAAATTCACTTATCTTCTAAAAATTATTTAACCCAAAGAAAATTAATTGATTCCTTCATAAAATGGTTAAAATTGAATAAGAAATTTAGCCAATTTTCAAAAGGTTCAATACTTTTATCACTCAAAAAGTATATAAAATGTATATAGTCATCTACATGAGGTTCAATAATTTTATCACTCAAAAAGTATATAAAATGTATATAGTCATCTACATGGTACTATCTCAAAGAGACAAATTCTAAATAGATTTAAAGCACTCATTAGATAACTCATATTGGAATAATTCAGAGTAATAATTATCCAAAAAGATATTGACCATGACCCTCCATTATTGTATCATCCATACCTACAAGCACATGAGGTAGTTATAAAATTTATTTATAAAAAAAAGATTCAAAATTTATTGAATTTCATATTATGATGTTCTTATCATGTCTAGTTTGCATAACATTTATTGTTTTTATGTTTCTTGATTAAGATCCAAATATAGTCACTGACTATTTTGGTGATGAATTAAGGCTACAAAAGCATGTAGATGTCGAAAGTCAACTTAAATAAAATATTTATACAAATTGAATACTTAAAATTGACTAGTTCACTTCGTAATTTTCTTACCATCTCAAAATTGCATCACATCATCCATTGGTGTATATTTAATATCAACTAAATAGGTAAGCATATGATCTTCTACTTTATCATTTAAATTTATAATAATACACAAATTTAAAATGTTAGCTTAATGAATCAAATATATATTAAAGATTCCTATATATATATAATTTTCTTACCATATCCAATTTGCATTACACCCATTGTTGTTGGTGTTTGGTTGATATCCATACAAAAGGGTAACATATGTCAATTTCATTTTTTAACATTTATAATTGAAATAATGTGGACATTCAATTGCAATCAACTCAAATAACATTTTGTGAGTCTGATTCCCAAGTAGTGGTGAACTTGCTTTCCTCACAGGAGCTTGAGGATGTTAGTTGGCAGCTGGCCACTATTGTTAATCATATTATTCTCTTCTCTACCTCTTTTTAGTTCATTAGGTTCACTTATATTCCTTGTGAATGGAACAAAGCTATTGATTGTTTAGCCAAATGGGCTTCTAGTCATGATCTAGGTTGGAATATTATGGATAGGGGGCAACTTTCCTTTGAGATGGTGCAAGAATTTGATGATCTTGTTGCTCAGGATCGAGCTCCTTGTTGAGCTCTCCTTGTTGTATTCCTTTCTATCTTATTAAATTTTTACCCCTCTTTTTCCAACTTAAATAACATTTTCAAAATTGTAAAAATATATAATGTAACTAATATATTAATATTTAAAAAATCAATTACCTAAAATGGATTTTTGAAATGTTTGCTCATGAGTAACATTCACTATCGATGCTTGATCTCCACAAATTGTATCTAATTTGTTTGAATTGGTATAGAAAATTTGTTAGATACACAATTAAGTAATTTTCTATAGTAATTTTTTTTTAAAAGATACCATCTACGAGGTGTGTTTCACCTATTATTGTTTGGTTTGGATCAATAGAAAAAGGTAGCTAACATAGTGAAGTACTTTCTTGAGCATACAAACCTGTACCAACATATGATTAATATATGAAATGATAAAAACTCATACTTCTATAAATTAATAATAAACATTGAATAAATGTACTCACCTTTATGTTTTCTGATAATGAGAGTGTTTTTTTGTATTGATATACTCAAGCAATTAATTCCCTTCTTTTTCTTTTTCTTTCTACATCCTCTAGAGGGGAATCAAAAGTTTTCATGATAAACTCTTTCACTTAAGTGTTGATAAATGGTATTACATCTTTGTTGAGTAGAATGGTGTTTGTGCATTACTTGGATAGAACCATGGTGATATTTGTTTCATATGAATGTTCTCTAACCCAATTATTTTCTTAAAATTTGGAGGAGGAAGTGAGAGGTGTCCCAACATATTTTCTAAATATCTTAATACATTCACTAAGATGTTTTTTCTCATTTATTTTAGTTGGTAAATTCTGGAGCAATTAACTCACGTAATTAATAGAATTTTTAAAGTCTTCATTTGAAGCATCAAATATGTTATCTAGATTAGAAAAAACTATAACTAAGTTAGGAAATACTTAATAGAATAAACAATTTACTTTCAAATGATGATATAGAAACTTGCCTATTTTTTGGTCTTTACTAATGATAAGTCCAAGAGCATCATGATCTTCAAATTGAACACAACTACTTATATAAATTTGATAAGAAATAATGATTTTTTAGAACCATAATGTGATGTAATGTTTGACTATAAAAATATTGTAGAGATTACTAGTAGTGATGTTTTCATGATTAAGACTCCCTCTATCATTGTGCTCACCATTAGGCAACAGACAAACACCTTCTATAACTTAATAACATTAAACTAGTTACATTTAACACTACTAATAATTAAAATTAAAATTTTGGAAACCAAACACATGTATGAAATAAAACATACCTACAACTTGATCTTTCTCTATTATTTTCTTTCTCTTTAGAAGATCTAAAATATTCAACAAATGTTTTCATGTGTTTCCATTTTTGCCTATTGACAATCACACACATGCAAATTAGGTCCATATTTTCTGACAACATATCATTTTGTTGGAACTATTTTGATTCTTATGTTCTACACATTATGGAGGTGATCATAAGAATAGAAATATGTATCTAATATTATTTTTTACCTTTCTAGTGCAATTTTATAGCATTGTTCTTTTTTTAAGTTTGTTAGAAAGCTAGATAACTACACAAATATTTTATTTTTATAGAATGGCTCTATCCTATAAAGAAGTAGATGAATGATCCAATCCATTCTTCATGTTGAATTCTTAGAATTATCACATAAATAGTGACTCTTTTTGTGACTATGGTATTATTCTATTGAAGCATCGGTCTCTTGATTTGAATGAGAAAAGTTTCAAAAATCCTTGGCCCACATTTCTACATAAAAAAATGTAATGATGTTAAAAAAAATTGTATAACATGATGTAAATTCATAAAAATGTAATGAATAACCACATGATCTTACCAATATGACTCCCATGATAACACCGAGTTTTCCAAAAATAATCTATAAAAGTCTTCTTCTCTTTGAATTCCTCCATGAAATTCTTTATTGGGTGAGTAGTAATGTCTTTACCATCACTCATTGCCTACATAATATGACCCAATATATTGAACTTTTTTTTTCCAATGTCCTTATTTATCACATGCCTAAATTATAAAGTAAAATATCAAGATACGATGTTCAAGCATGTAACATTGATGCATTCTAATTTAAAATTTACTTATCTATGCACATTCTTCATCCAAGCGCTATGCATATGCAACATAAAAGTATTTTACAATTGAAGGATAGCCTATAAGTTCAATTATAGTAGTCCATAAGTATAGTTTGAAAAAAATAAATTTATAGTATTCAAACTAAATGAAAAATACATTTTTATAAACTAAATGCCAAGAAATAAAAATCTAATTGGCTCAATCTCAGCACTAGCATCATCTATCATGAATGCATTAAAATGCCAATCTTCTTTGGACTCTTTTCCTCTTTTATAAATCTCACTTATCCATTTATTTATATCCTCAACTTTATTTCTTGAGTATATTGCCAATGCAATAGGAACACCAACCTCTTACTCATCAAATACAAGAAAAATATGTAACTCAAACTGCACATGATTATATTGTATCAATAAATAAAATATATTTATGAATTTTATAGATTAGACGTATCAATGGTAAATTTATGATCCATAGATATGGGTATCAATGTTTTACTTACCCCATATTTATTTGTAGAGAATGTGGAATCCATTTTAATGAGTGAGTTATGTGAATGTTTCACCATTAATTCTCACATCCATGATGTTCAGATGCATATAAAAATGGAACATCTTCCATGTTTTTTGACCTCTTAAAGTGAAAAAAATGTATTTATCCTCTGCATGCCATAAGCTTACACTTTTTGCATCATCTTCATCTCTTTGAGATCGAAGGGATCCCACTCTCTTCCATACATTCAATACATCTTTTCTCAATAAACATGCATCTCTTTTATTCATCAACTTAGTTAGACTATGATCTAAGTAGTGTTGGTCACATATTGTGTGAATTCTAACACCCATTAGTAATACGGATTCAATGTAAGATTAGCATTCATTTGATAATCTTGGTGCAAAATTGCTCCTTCGATCACCAATAGGGTCATCCTTTCCATGACAAAACTTGTCATTAGTGTCATAATGGATAAACTCATTATCTATATTTGTAGCAACAATTGGTCTACCATACATAACCCTACCTATAAAACAAGCTTGACAACTCCTTTTTTGGGTAAATTTTCATTTCTTTTCAATGGTTTTAGGTTTTTCTCTATTTTCTTCAAGGCCATAATCACACTAGTAACTGTGTATACCTGAAAACAAAATTAATTACCTTGATAAAACTGTATCAATAAATATGGTATTTAATCAATCTGTTAAATATAGGCAAACCTTGAGTATACCTTTTTAATGTGGTTAGTAGGTTTTTTTGAGATGGGCTCTTTATGTCTCTATATTATCCAACAAACCTTCCCCTTTGACAATGTGAGAGAGCCTTTCAAGAGGGATTGCAGTACATAAGTCCATGTCACCACCATTTCCAATAGGTGTTCATTCAATATTATCACTTGGGAAATGATTTACTTGGTTTAGAATATCTTGTGCAGCTAGTTCAATGAGTGATTCCCATTTATTCTTTTTACCCATTCTAGGTAATATTAAAATAATTAGTGACTATCCTATTCAAAATTTAGGAATAAATATATTAGTTATCTAATCACTCTATAGTATGATTCTCTTTACCATGTTAACACTTTCTTTTGACTTCAAAAATAATATTAGAATCTAATTCCATGCCATGTTGCAAAAATCATAGAAATAAAGTAAATAAAAACCAATTTGACAATATACAAATTATAGAGATCATTAATCTCAAAAATATAAAAAGGAGATATCCAAAGGTTCAATTTTTTTTTCATACATTATTACAAGTGGATTTATGATATATTATTCCATATATTTTTATCGTGTGTGATTTGATAAAAGATAATTCAAGGTGGACTATAATGAGCTAACTTTATTAATGACATAGGAAAGGGATTTGTTTTAGGATATTCTAATTTTGGGAAAATGACTAAATTTCAATGCAAAGGTTAGCTATATGGATATTACTAGTGTCTTACAAAAGAAATTGTGATTTTTTATTTTTTTAATAGTTTAGATATGTCTTCTAAAAACCATAAAATACTTATCCATATGAAAATGAAAGATGGAAAAAAAATCTTTAAGGGAAATTTTAAAAAAATGTTTAGACTATGAATTTTAGGTGAATCATTAATTTTAGCTTTGTTAAGTTTTTATAGAATCTAATTTGAAGGCGATCATTTTCTTTCCAAATTTTCTATATTATAATCCCTTAAGAGTAATTGGGAATGTGCAGGATCATGGTCAACTAAACTATGCCCTTAAGTGGCAATGAAAAATCAACAAATCAGGGTTATGTCAACTTGACATGCAATTTTAAACTTGTTATGAACTTTCAATCAAAAAGTTTTTAGAAAAGAATTTGTAGGAAATTGAATTTAGTTTCTGAACAACTATGCCTTATCTGAAGAAAGAAAAATTGATTGGTCAAAATTTTGAATTTTAATGCAATAGTACAAAAAATTCAGGACAAAAGTAAGAAGTAGGTGTATGTCTGACCACCTTAATCAAAATCAAATTATAATATTTTTTAATAAGATCCTAGATATAAGAAGTAGACTCATGCTCGCATGTGACACATATTTTAGGGTATTTTTAATCCAAATAAATAATTAATTAAGAATTTTCTACTATAGTATTTTTGGATTAAAAAACTCGTGTGTCTGAACACCTTAACTAATTCAAAAATTTATAAAGTTTATTGTTTATTTTATTTTACATATAGTGGAAGAATTATATAATGTGATGCATCCTTCAGATTTAAATAATGTTATACCTTTTGAAAGTTATATTTGATTTTCAATCAGTGTGTCAATCAACACTTTCTATGTAATTCCATAAGAAAATGAATAATAATTACTAACTAAACACATAATTTGACAAACATACATTTATGGAATGGTAAGAAAATTCTTAAGAAACCCTTTTCATTTCATCAAATTTGGGTGAAAAAAGTCATCAAACACATGTTTGAAGTTAAAAAATACACAAGAGGACAAAAACGTGTTTTTGGGACATTTTTAAAGTTCACTATGTAGGGTTGGTATCCAAATAAATACAAGGCCTTATAAAGGTATTCATATTTATGTTTAGTGTAAAGATGGGTGGGAAAAAAGCCATAATAGATTTTGAAATGCTTTGAGGCATTTCAGAACTACATATTTTTAAGATCACCACTTTTTGGCACACCATGATACTATACATACCCAATTATTGATATTTTTCTAACATTTGTGTAAAAATATATTTTTCTTAATATTACTAACACACAAATATTAAGAAAGTTATCCCTCCTTGTATTAGTTGGTGTTAGAATAATTATTCTTTTACGTTTATTAATTAGATCATCTTAATTTAATTAATTAAGTTGTTTATTACTCTAGTAACTTAAGCTATCTCTTAGGTGTATATAATTAATATTTTATATTAATTATATTGCACAACCTAGTTTTATTTCCCTTTAGGGTTTTGTTCACCTTTAAGGTTGAACTCTTGTATTTTCCTTTTCATTATCTTGGAATACAATTTTGCTCTCACTCTGTTGAGATTTTCAAGCTCTTCTTTTTTCCTTCTTTGGTTTCTCTTCAGCAATAGGTTATTTTCATGCAGGTGTTCTTGGTGATCTCTAAAGTTGGTTTTCACAACTTTTACATGGTATCAGAGCTTCCCTATTGTTGCCTAGTTTGGAGACTTTGAAGCCACGATTAGAAGATAGAAACCCCAGCCTTTTTGAGGTATTTTTCTTCAATTGGAAGGAGGCACCTTTTTTTGGTGCACTTTGGAAAAAAAAGGACACCTCCATGCACTCACAAGGTGTAGTATAGTCAAAATTCATATAAAATATTCAAATTTCGGTTACTATAGCCTCTGAAAAAAAACATTGGCATCTTGAGGGCTATAAAAACATGAAAACCAAGGAAAAATTCAAAAAAATAAAATAAAAACTCATTTTCAGGCTATTCCACCTAGCAACCACCTATGCGCCATCAAAGGGTTGCCTATGCCTAGTTCGTGTGCAGCCACTACCGATGCACCACCGCGGCCCGACCCATGCTTGGGCACCGCTAGCACTTTTCCCACTTGCCACCATAGCTAGTGGAGCTCCTCCCATCAGCCACCACTGATGGTGGAGCATTGCCCAAGTGCTACCCAACAACTAAACACAAGCTGACGTCATTTCCCAATGGGTGATGTCAGCATTCCAATGGTTGACATCAGCTTCCTATCTATTGACATCATCATTCTGATGGATAGATTTTTTAGGTTATTGACATCACTTTCTAGCATGCTTACGTTATTTTCTGGCCTGCTAACATTATTTTTTAGTGACTGAATTTTTTTCCTAGTAGACAACCATTTGATGGCCATACAACCATCAAATTTTTTTCTCATCTTTGCAATTTTCTAGACAACTTAATTTTGGAGGAGTAGTTCATTTTTTGGTCATAGTTTGAGCATACAAAGGTCTTTTTTTTATTTAAAAGAAGCACCAAAAAGTTGGTTCCAAGTTGGAGATGATGTTGTAGGCTTTATTTTATTATGTGGCCATTTGAGCTCCTATTTTTTCATTGAAGTAGAGGCTTCAGTTTCCTCCCTCTCTACATTTGGCGTCTAGGTTTTTTTCTCATTTTTTGTGCTTTCAATATTTGTTTCTTTAGTTTACAAGGGATATATTTATACATTGTGGGGGGTGCATTTTCTTTTCTATAATTTACTTCAAAATCAAACCTTCTATTTCCATCTACTTCTCTCAATGTCGGACCCCTCTGTGGCCTGACTAACGCCACACAACTACCACAATTAGAAAGCACACATGACTCAGCTTCTTATGTCACATGACTTATGGTCATGTCTAGATGAGAATCAACCTGTCCTACAATGCCCTTTTGGGGTTCTTCAACATAGGAACAAAATGGATAAAGCTATGGGCTTGATTACAATAAATATTTTAGATAGTCTCTTGTTTTCACCTAGATGGTTTGAACACTCCTCAAGCTATTTGGACCAAGTTCCACAACTTGTTTGGCACAATGAATGAGTTTTTGGCAGTATAGCATAATGCAAAGTTGATTTCTTTGACACCTACCAGCTTTCCTACCATTAAGGACTTCTTGATGAAGTTCAAATCTCTGTGTGCAATTTTGTAGGGATGTGGGAAAAACAAAACAGATGATGAGTGTATTTTTTTGATACTCTCAAAGTTGTGAGGATAGTATCATATCTTTTCTTCCACTTTCTACTCCTCTATGGATGCCTTGGGTAATAGACATCAAATGCCTTGTTTTGAGACATTTTGTGATCGGTTGACATAGGAACAGGAAAAGATCCAATAGGTGGATGCTTCTAGCTCTTCCAACCAAGCACTGGTTCCTCAGTCTTCTCAGGGGAAACCGAAATAGAAAGACAAACTGAAGAAAGATCCACCAAAAATTGATTCCAAACCTCCAGCTAACCCTTCCAAGGCTAAATATTCTTTGAAGTCTACTGATTCTACCTCCAAGACTAAGAAGAAATTAGTTGAGACCTACAATTTTTGTGGAAAGCATGGACATCCAATTTCTAGGTGTTGGAAGCATTTGGAGGCTTTAGAGGAAGCCATGTAGGAGCATCACATTTTAGCTCCTAAGTTAGCATCCCCCTTTAGGGAAAGGTCATGCTCTTACTACATGAACTATGACTTTTGGGCCTCCTCAGATTCTTGATTCTGGTGCTTCTCGCCATATGACAAACATTCAATAGTTGGTCACCTCACCTGCTCCTTGTGCTACTTCACAAATTGTTGTTGGGAACTCATTACATCTTTTAGTCATGGGTTTTGGATCTATTACATTAGTTGGGGGTTCTCTTCAGGATGTTCTTTTTGTCCCTAACATCTCAACTAACCTATTATCTATTTATCAAATTTTCCACTCTAGCTTTGGTAAGATAGTTGAGTTCACACCACATGATGTGGTTATTTCAGACTTACATGATTCTAAGTTGATTGTGACTATTGGAAGTGTTGACTCTACATCTTGCCTCTATAGATTTTATGGACTTGAGTCTTCTAATGGCATAGGTTCCTATCTTGTAGCACATGCAGATTCAGTAAGTAGACTTTGGAATGAGTGTTTGGGCCATGTCAATTACATATATCTTCAGTAGATGAGCACGGATGCACTTGTTCTTGGGCTTCCCCATATTTCTTGCATAGATGGTGTTTGTCAAGGTTGTGCTCTTGGCAAACAACATAGGAATCCTTTTCCACATGGACAAGCTACTTATGCTTTGGCACCATTGGAGTTGATTCATAATGACCTCATGTCATTTCCCACTCCTTTTTCGGTACCAAATATGTGCTTACTTTCATTGATGACTTCTCCAAATGCATATGGGTGTACTTTTTGAAGTACAAGTCTAATGACTTTGATTGATTTTGAGTTGTCAAGACATTTGTGGAGAAGCAATCTGGTCTTTCTATTTGGCGGATACACACAAATAATGGGGAGGAGTATGTGAACCAAGCTTTCAGGGATTTTTTCTTTGAACATGGTCTTCAGCATTAGCTTTCAGTGCCCCACACCCCTTAGCAAAATGGTGTGGTAGAGAGAAAGAATAAAACACTTCAAGAGATGGATAATTGTATGATTAAGTCCAGGTCCATGGATTTGTCTTTTTGGGCAGAGGCAATCAATTATGTCAACTATATTCAGAATTAGATGCCTCGTCAAGCCTAATGTATCTTCATTCCATGTTTTTGGTAGTGAAGCATGGGCATTTGTACCAAATGCTCAAAGGAGAGCAATAGAGTGGGAGAGTCAACACCTCATTTTTGTTGGCTACTATGAAGATGTTAAGGATTATAGGTTGTTTGATCCTAATTCCAAAAAGGTCCTATTTCAATGGGATGTCTAGTTTGATGAGTGTCTTCCTACAGTAGATACCCTATCTCCAAGTCTACTTCACTTACCACCACTCCCTCATCCTTTCCATTCTCTTTTTTAGATGATGAGGATGATGATCTTGATGATCCCCATTTACCTCCACCATAAGATCCTCCCCAGATGCCTAAGTGGGCTCAAGCTAGATTTGAGGTTGTAGGATCTCTAGCTGGTGACCCTTCCACTTCTCATCACACCTGATCTCATACTGCAGGTTATAGTCTTCTTAATCATGCTATTTGTGATGATCCTTCGTCATTTTGTAGTAGCAACAGGACATTCTAAGTGGGACAGTGCAATGGAGGAGGAGTATTCTTCTTTGATGAAGAATCGTACTTAGGATCTTTGTTCTCTTCCTAAGGGAAGAAAGTTAGTGTAACGCAAATGGTTGTATTGCAGTAAGTTTGTTGCTGATGGTTCTATTTATAAGCACAAGGCACATCTTATTATGAAGGGTTTTTCATAGGTTGAGGGTATTGATTACACTGAGACTTTTTCCCCTATCACCAAGATAAACTTTATTTGCCTTGTCTTATCCCTCATAGCTTCACAAGGATGGCCCATTTTTTAGATGGATGTGAAGAGTGCATTCTTACATGGTGATCTTATTGAGGAGATTTACATGGAGAAGCTTTAGGGATTTGTACAGGATTCCTCCTTGGTTTGTAGACTTTACGCTCATTATATGGTCTCAAATAGGCCCCTAGGGCTTGGTATGAGAAGATGGACTCCTTTCTACTTTCTATAGGCTTCACATGATGCCATTCTGATCCTATAGTCTACATTCAACATCTTGAGGCTGAGGTTTTGATCCTTGTACTATATGTTGATGACCTTCTTCTCACAGGTAGATCATACTCTATGATTCAAGATATTGAATGAGCATTGATGGACTAGTTTGAGATGACTCATCTTGGTCTATTACACTATTTTCTTGGTCTATAAATTGTTTAGTCCTCTACTAGAATCTTTTTTTAATAGCATAAGTATACTCTTGACATGTTTTGATGCTTTGACATACTTGATTGCAAGCTTGCTCCCACACCTTTTTAGTCGGGTGTTAGTTTGTCTACCTCTTTTACTTTGACTTTAGTGGCTCCCACATTATATCGATAGTTGGTTGGTAGCTTGTTGTACCTAACATACACTCATTCTAATCTCTCCTTTGTAGTTGGTCTTGTCTCTTGGTTTTCACGTGAGCCTCATGAGAGTCATTAGCAAGCTGCCAAGTGTATTTTGAGATACATTTAGGGCACACTTATGTATGGCATTCATTACACATCAGGGACTCCTCACATTGTTGGCTACATTGACTTAGATTGGGCTAGTGATGTTGATGATTAGAAGTCTACTTTTGGCTCTCTCTTTTTTGTCCTGGCTCTAGTCCTATCACATGGTCATGCGAGAAGTAGCATGCTCACACACTTTCATCTACAGAGGCTAAGTATAGAGTAGCAGTGCTTACTAGTCAAGAGATTTAATAGCTTCAGTAGTTGATGATTAAGTTTAGTTTTCCTCCTAATCATCCCACTATTCTATGTTGTGATAATCAAAGTGTTATTCATATTCCCCACAACCCAGTGCAGCACCAGTGCACTAAACACATTAAGCTTCATATGCATTTCATTCATTAGCTAATCTAGGATGGTATTCTCTACTTGGAGTACATTCCCACTAATGTGTAGGTTTTTGACATCTTCACCAAACCTTTTGCATCGTCGTGATATATTTAGTTGCAGTCTATGCTTGGGGTTACAAAAGTTGTCCTTTGGGGTCTTTTTGAGGCCTTCCTTCCTCCATGTATTTTCTGCAAGTTTGTTCTATCTCTTTTTGGAGAGGGGTTTTTTCCATTGGGTTTTCTCCTTTGTCTCAGGTTTACAGAGATTTCCTTGTTTTGGGTACCTTATTAGGCCTTTTGCTAGGACCCATTTTCCTACTTTCATAGCTTTCCTAGGTTAGCTTACCTCCTAAGCTTCTCTTGAGGGGGGGTGTTAGAGTAATTATTCTTTTACACTTATTAATTAGATCATCTTGATTTAATTAATTAAGTTGTTTATTACTCTAGTTACTTAAGCTATATCTTAGGTGCATATAATTAATATTTTATATTAATTATATTGCGCAACCTAGTTTTATTTGCCTTTAGGGTTTTGTTCACCTTTAAGGTTGAACTCTTGTATTTTCTTTTTCATTATCTTGGAATACAATTTTTCTCTCACTCCATTGAGATTTCCAAGCTCTACTTTTTTCCTCCTCTGGTTTCTCTTCAGCGATAGGTTATTTGCATGTAGGTGTTCTTGGCAATCTATGAAGTTGGTTTTCACAACTTCTACAATTGAAATATTTGGAAAGAATGAAACAATCCCATATTCAGAGATAAATATACCCTCCTGAGTTGGTTTTCTAAATAATTATGGCCCTTTAATCAAAGAATGCATATTGAATTGGAAATGAAAATCTCTCCCCACCCTCCTACACATCTAGACAGGAGGTGGGAAGAAGTGCATGGGAGATATCTCATCTAGCGAAAAGAATAGATAACATGAAGGCCTTGAAAAGGAAGGGTACTAGGTGGAAGTCAACCCCACCAAACTGGTTGAATCTTAATTTTGATGGATCTAGGAGAAAGGGTAATGTGGTTGTGAGGGGAGTTATCATAGATGAACATGAAAAATGTATTAAGGGTTATACAGGTAACTGTGGTAGAATGTCTAGAAATGAGGTGGAAGCAATGGGTATTCTATGGGGATTGGGGACAACTATTAACTTGGGCATTAAAAATTTGAGGACTCCTTTCTTGTTATTGAAGCAATTAAAGGCATTTGCAAGATAAGTTGGCATGCGGTGGAAATAATTAGGGATGATCAAATGATATTAAATGGTATTAACTAGACCACCATTCAGCATGTGCACCATGAGGGTAACTAAGTGGTAGATAGACTAGTTGCATACGAACATAGTATCATCAATCAATAGACATGGTAAAGGGAGTGTGATCTTCTGATGATAATTTTATTGCTCATTCAAAAGGAAAATATTTTTATACAATGGTGACGATTTATAATTTGTGGAGTGTGGGAGTTTGATTTTTTATGGCTCCTTACAAGGTGGGGTTTTTTATGATGATTATTTCAAATCGGATCACCTTTTCAATGAATATAATAATTATGATTATTTATGCCAAGAGAAGTTCTATAACCCAAGTAAAGATATGGAGCAAGTTTTCATAAAACCAAAGGATGAGACTTTCAAATGATTGTTATTATGGAAAGGTCACAAGAAAGAGATAAGGTGACATGAAGGGAATATTTTTTATTCCATTTTCACATGCAATAACCCCAAGTGTAATCAAAACACCATTACCCTTATTGTTAATAAGTGTTGTTATCATTTTTGCATTTTGTTTTTCTTTTCTAGTAACTCTACTGAGGAAATGTCAAAAGTTGTGGAAGATTTGATGGTTGAACTAGGAGACCATGAAGTCATGGAGAGTTTCAATGCTAGGATTGAGCCACTCATAATTGAAGATATCATCAGGAAGGATAAAGCTACTTGGAGTTACTTGAGGGAAGGGGGTTTAATTGTATTTATAGAATGCATTGAATGCCATGATGAGAGGGTCTAATGGTAGTTTATTAACTCTTGGAAGAACTAGTGTGTCACTATGAATGTAGTCTTGTTTGAAATCACTGATGAATTTATAGGAAATGTCGTTGGTCTTTCCTTGGAAGGAAAAAATTGAAGAAATCAGCTTAGGGTTGTGGATGAGACAAGTCTAATGAAACTCTTTGACTCTAACGAGGCTCCAATTCATATTTATAGTGGACTTGCTTGGGAGAATTGCTAGATTCCTAGCCTGGGATGTTGTTTGCTACACGATTATGAGATAAATTACCATGGAAGATAGGTTTAAAGTTATTTACTATTACCATTCTCTCATTCTCAACTTCTTTACAAATAGGAAAAGTATCTCATTTCCATACCTGTTATTATGTTCTATAGAGGACAATGTTTGGAATGTGCAAAAATAGAGGGAAGAGGGCAAGAGCTTCACCATATACCATCAAGCCCTTATTTTGTTCCTTTTAGCTTTTATAAAGGTCTTAATTCTTGTATTCCTATCCTGACCCATTTCCCACCTAAAATCATTGATATTACCCAGACTCTATCCCCTTCTAAAAAAACTTGGGAAGATAAGGAGTCCTCTCCCACTATTAGAAAGGTCAAAATGGATAAAGTTAAGGTTTTGGATGCAGAAAGCACTAAAGATATGACCAATAAAGGAACCCATAGGTATAGTAAGAGATTGAGAGATAAAAATACCTTAGCCCCTCCTGGTAAGGAAAAACTTGTTATTTTTTATTCTTTGGAGAACTCAGGGAAAAAAGGTGGCCCTAGACCTAAGGAGAAATCAACTAGGAAAAACTATGGTGAATAGGAAAAGGAGGAGATAACTAGTGAAGATAAGGATGAGGAGACCACTTTTGGGGGTTAGGATAGTCCAATGCCTTCCCGTGTGTCAAAAACATTTAGAAAAATGACCAATACCCTAAGATTATGAAGGAAAGTGATAAGGGCGATGAGGGGATGGTTACCTCCCCTATTAGGACTCCAAACTTGGATGCCCAAAACTTAGGAACTGAGAATAAAATTGACATTTAGTTTGATAAGCTTGTGGGAGGTGATAAGAAAAAGGAGGGGAATATTGTGCCCAAAGATACTGCTAATAAGCACCCCCTAGTAGTGAGGATTTATCTAAACTATAGGAATCCATTACTAGTCTGATAAAAAAATGAGCACCTGGAGGATAAGTTTGACAAGGTGGTGAATTCCTATGTGAGGGTGATGCATTCTACTATGACCACCCTCAATCTATTGCAAGTTGGGAAGGAAGAGAGAAATGACACCAAGGATATGGAGACTACTTATTTTCTATATGGCTTCCTGGTGGATGATTGGTTGCGGCTTCTATTAGAGAACTCGAGCGACCAGAAGAAGGAGAGTTAGCTCCTGGTCCTTTGTGTTTTCTTTTTTGTTGTTTCTATTTATAGGTTTCTACTTGGCCCATGGGGCTTATTTTTTATTAATCACTGGACTTGAATTATACTTAGAAATTTATGTTGTGCTCATTTTTTGTATAATTGTGGCAATATGTTAACTTTTCATAGTAGTAAGTTTAGTTTTAGTAATATTTTAGTTTGGGGATTTTTGATATTAAGAAAGGGGTTGGTTAATGGTATGGTAGTGACTTCCAACTCATTTGCAGCCTAGTTTCTATGTTATTGGGTCATCCCCTATTTTCATTGCTTTTTAATATAAAAATCACAAAAAAAATAAAGTCACGTGAACTTACTATTTTAATATTTTGATGTTGATAAGAGATATCATGTTATTTAAATTTTCATAAGAGATATGGTACTATGATTTCAATTCTATAGTGTTTTTGTCATTTTTAAGATAATATGTGACATTCTAATCTTAGTTCTTTTACTTATGTTCATTCAAATAAAAATCTACTGCTTTTAACTAGTTAATATTTGAACTAGTCAAGCATCTTTTAAAAACTTGCATTATTTGTTTTAAAAAATAAAATATGTAGCATCATTTGTTTAGAGAATGTGTTATAAAATATTTAAATAAAATAAATTTTATTTTATTTTGAAATAAGTAAATTGTACAATTTTATATAGATTTAAGATGGAATGATTTTACACTTATTAAATAAAACTATATTTAATTCTTATAATATTTAATGAATGACATGCTCAAATTGTAAACAGTCACAAACATACACAAATAAAAATAAATAGTTACAATTTACCAACTTGGTCTACCCTATTCTTTTTTTCTTTGAATAACCTCCTACCAACAATGAACCAAAACCCTAGATTTTAATAGATTTTATTTTAGGCATTTAAAATCAAATAGTCTTTCACATTTAAACATAATAAAAAGAGGAGTAAAAACTTCTTTATTTTTAGTTCAAATAGAATGATCAATCATAATGACTCAAACAGAGACAGAGAATAAAATTTTAGTTTCTATCTTTGTAAATTTTAAAAGTTTTGGTTTTTATTTATTAAGATCTATTTGTAAAATTTGGCACTAAAATTAATTGCTACATGCAGCAATTGGACGAGGTTTTCTTTGCGTTTTATTGACAACCGACTGATGGTACTTTTGTTTGACAATAGATGTATGGGATGGATGGAGGATGCATGATGGAATTGATGGCTAGGATATTAGTTGGCTGCTCCATGCATTCATTAGGTGCTAAAATGTATTAGTTTGATCAATTATATATTAAAATATTTGTAACTTTTAAAGTGTATTATATCATTAGTAATTTTTGACATATTTTTAAAATCTGATAAAGAGTATAAGTTTATCTGAATTGTATTGGCTAGAAGAATAAAATGAAAAAAGAAAAATATGTTTTGAATAGAAAATTATAAAAATATACAATTGTCAGATGCTTTTTGAAATCATATATCATTAATGCAAACCACATTCATGTTGTGTCATTCTTATCTTATTATGTGTGTTTATCTTATAAAAGCAATTAATTGGATCACTCTCAATTTGATGCATTGGCATAGTGGAATTACCTACTACTAATTCCACTCTTGTTGCAATTGGAAAATTATAAGTTAAATTGAAGGTATATAAGGAGCGAGTTGGATAGTTATTTTAATGCACAAGCAATTTCTTTGTAAAAGTAATGACATGGATGTTTTAGTTTGGCATTATTGGAACTTCAAAGAACAAGGATTGGATATTATATTTGATGGGTAGTTGATGTTTTGGCAAGACTAGCAAGGGATATCAAGTTTTTTGACATTATTGAAGATTTTTATGAAACAGAACTGACTAAAAGGTGTAAAGGCAAATTTTTTGCCTGTAAGAAATGGAGTATAAGTGATCTCATGTTGGCAAAGGTCAAGGTTTTTTTCCACATTTCTCACCGAGATATGCGACCCAATAATTTTTCCCTCTTCTTGGTTAATTTAATTTCTCTTTCAATTTTTTTATTTATTTTTTGTTTGTATCTTTTTATTGGCTAAATTTGGTGTGGAGTAATGAGCTCTTGTTCCTTTGAAGGAAATATTTTTGACCTATTTTTTATTATCCATAATTAAATTGTTCCTTGAAATCATGTGATTGTACATTGTTTTATTAATGCTCAATTATTATGAGAATTTGGGTAAAAGCACAAACTTGTGCTTCCTTTTATAAAGGAAAAGGATATCAGAACTTAAATTATTCAACTTTAATGAAAAAAAAAAGGGGCATTTGTGTTTATAATTTGAAGATGATGTAAACTAATGAGATGTGTAAAATTGGATGAAGTTTATGCCTGTAATTTTCTTTTAAAAAAATTGAGTGAAACTTTTATCATTTTTTAAATTTTTTAATTCTATTTTCCATTTTTTTAAATGCTGAAAATATAAAGTTTCATTCCCACCAAACAAACATATGCAAATGATCATAATTTTGTTTGATTTTGTAATATATTATAGTTGACATGTATACCTAATGGACAAAAAAATAAAATTGGATTTATATTTTTCAAGTTATAAGTGGTCAAAGTCAAACTTATCATAAATTGACTTTTTTT